>JASAMX010021868.1:0-25328 GCA_030248175.1 Microlaimidae sp. YZB2_3
TTGCTAGGTTTGGGTTAACTTTGGTTAGGCTCAGGCATAGGCTTAGTGTTAAGTTTAGGCTTATTGTTCCACGATAAAGTTCACTTATAAAGTGGGGATTGAATATCCATTTAATACTGTTTAAAAACGATCACACGCGCGTTAATTTTTTTATGTTTTTTTTTACACGCACAAAACAACACAATATCACACGTTGTAGGGTAACGCTAACCCGGATCTCCAACCATAGGCAGTTTTTTGCACCGAGGAATCACTTTGCATGGTTCAAAATGACGGGGAGGGGACGGGGAGTCGAAAATATCAGGCACCTAGGCCGAGACGCGACCCGGTCTGCACTCAAATAAATCATTTAAAAATGTTTTTTTTGTTATGAAATATATTTATGGCCAATTCGCTATTTAAAATTTATAAAACTTTATTTATTTTGCATAAAGCAAATACGCAAGGCAGCCCCTCAAAATAACTGCATAACCAAAATGCTAGATATAACAATATTAATTTTTAATATTATTACAATGCAGCGTGTTTCGCTCGGGATCCAGGTAACTTTCAGTACGCATTTTTTTGCCAGCCTAGTGTAAACTCATATTAAAATTGTACAATTTTTTTTCGCTATTATTTAATTATTAAAAACAAATAATATAAACACGTGAATGAACATAGAATTAATATCCGGATCCTATTAGCTTTTCCCGCTTCTCAGCCGCTTTGTTAAGTCAATACGCTGCGAGTTCGTCGGAACCCTTCTGAATGAAACTGCTCATTCGCGGTAGATGCTGGCCTACATTTTTAGTTTTTATTAATCGCTTTAGCGCGAAAACTCATCTCGCGGAAGCGCACAACACGCTTTAGTGACATATTTGGTTTGTATATTTTCGGCCACGTGGTTTTTTCGGGAAACTGGGCGCTCCCCGGTCAAAAACCGGAGTCCCCATTTTGGACTCGGTCTCGAGACGGCTTGAGCTCACAAAATAGGGGGAGTCATATCCCATTTTACACCGGCTGAAATATATTTTTCGGCACAATGCACTTTTTAGCTCCATTTGTAAGTATGATAAAATTCGGACGCTAAGCTATGCCTTTTAACTTAGTTTAGAAACAAGAAATTTTCCAGATGCCAACTTCTTTTGTGAAATTAAATTGTTCCGATACATGTAGAAAGTATATACATGTGGTCTTATTTTTCAAAAAATTAAAACCATTGCGGAACATTTTCCGGATATTAAACTTTCCAATGATACTTCTTTCAGTTTAATTGTGTTTTTGTTTTTAAGCTGTTTTTACCCATCTGGACGACGAAAATGCGTTGTTGTTGACCATAAAAATATTTTTGATTTGTTTTTTCTAATATTTTCGACCATATTTAATTTTTATAGTTTCCAATGATACTCATCCAACCGTTTTGTTGTTGATGAAGAATTCCTTCCTCGTCCACTCAAAATTGCGTTGTCGAGTATAAAAATAGGGTTCCATGCTATCTTTTTATCGTATATTTTAATAATTTCTTTTTTTATATTTTTATTTTGCCTTGTATATTCAATATATATATATATATATATATATATATATATAGATATATATATATATATACAGGTCGTCTGTTTTTTAATATTTTCGTTTTTTTAAGCAACTCAGTAATAATAAAACAGTTGGGTTTTTTCTCGGCTTTCGTCTTTTCAAAACCGCTCGGGTTAGTTTACCCATATTGTGTCGAAAAATTAAAAAAGCTTTTAAAATTAATTTACTGAAATTTTTAAACGACACGGCTTCAACGCAAGGCAATCTTACTAAAATAACTGTAAACAAAATGCCTAATATATATTAACTTTTAATATTATTTTACAGTGGGTAGCGCGTGTTTCGCTCGGGGATTCCATCCAGGTACCTTCAATTTTTGATATATTTTTTTTCCGCCACCAAACGGTAAAATCTATATGAAATTGCACAATTTTTTTCGCTATTATTCATCATTATTAAAAATAACTATATAAAAACTGCAAATCAACATAAATTACACCAGTAATTTGAATGCATCCTAAAGGGCGCTTTGAGTCACACAGACCATGTTGTATCCGCATTTTTGTCTTAAGCTCACACTGTTTTTTTTGCAATTTTCTGAATGGAAACTGCTCATTTGTGCACACTGCTTGTTACATTTGGGGAAATTTCAATGCTTTAGCGCAAAACTCATCAGGCGAAGCATCGAACAAGCTTTAGCGACATATTCGGTTTGTATACTCACCGCGCCACGCCGGTACGTTCGACCAAAACTGGGCGCGCCATCCGTTTTAAAAATCAGTTCGACCTGTCTTCCGCGAGGGGGATTTTTCCTTTGTAATGAAAGCTTTTCATGGTTAATCCAATTGTATTGAAGGCCGTAAAAAATTTGTGCGCTTTGGGTCCCGCCGCGGGGGATCGATTCAGCCGAGCACGGGGGTCATCTCGATTCCTCACGCTTGTGTTCTTCCATTTTTTAAGAGCAATATGCTGTCCTCAATCTCCACTTCGCGCGCCGCGGCTAACTGAGGGAGAAGCCCCACATTTCCACCTGCTTTTTGCGCGCTTCTGACCCCAAAAACCTTGTTGTTAACTTTTCATATTGATTTTCCAACTAGTCAAAATATTTCAACTAATAATGTAGGTGTCAAAAATTCCAAAACCTTTCAGAACATTGAAAAAGTTTAGGTTTTTGTCGAATAATAAACTTTGCTGAACTTTTTAATATTATTAGCGGGGTTTTAGAGCAAAATTGAGAAAACTACTATTTACCAAAAAATCGATGCGGGAGGAGAGAGCGCGTCGCGCGTCGTTTTTTTAAAGCCTATATCATAATTCATCTTACAAATCCAAAATGGATGCTTTAAGCAACAATCACCCGCCTTTTTGACGCTATTAAAAAATACCGCTTATCAGGTAATTCTCAGAGCTTTTTTTCTCAAAAATTATCTAGGACTTTTAGTTCTTTAATTTACTATTTATGCATTGTCAAACTTAAATTCATTTAATGCATAATTTTAAATTAAAAATGTGCTTTATAAAACAACAAAAAAATAAGTCTATAAAATTCACAAATTGCGTTTTACGTTGATTTTCCCATGTTATTGTCAGAAACCGTCTGGAACTTAAAAAGTAGAAAAAATATTTTTTTACAATTGATTTGATTTTTGAATGATAGTTTTTCTTAAGCTAAAAAATTGGTATAAAAATTCAAACAATCATAAAAAATGCAAATATCTTCCCTTACATTTATATAAATTTGTTTTAAATACAAGTTTTAATAAACCGTTTACACATCTTTTTAATTCCAACGCAAGTTTTAACAATGCATAAATAGTAAATTAAAGAACTTCAGAAATATCCTAGATAATTTTTAAAAAAAGCTCTAAAAATTACCTGAATTGGCAGCATTTTTGATAGCGTCAAAAGCGCCGGTGGCTGTTCCCTTTAAAGCATCCATTTCAAATTTGTAAATAAACTATAATATAGGCTTTAAAAAAACAACACACACCCGACGGTCGATCTATCTTGCCTTTTTCTAGCCCACTTTTCCCTTAAACACGCTCTCTCCTTCGCATGGATTTTTGACTAAATAGTAGCTCTCCTTCAAGCTTGCTCTAGAACCCACTGATAATATTGAATTTCGCGAGCGTATTTCGACAAACCCTAAACTTTTCAATGTTCTGAAAGGTTTTTTAAAATTTTTAGCACTGCATTAGAGTCTATTAAGGTGAAACTGACTAATTGAAATCAATATGAAAAGTGTTAACAACCGTTTGGTAAGAAAAACGCGCAAAAAGCAGGTGAAAAACGAAATGCGTTCGCGATGTGGGGTTTACTCCCTCAGTATGTTAGCCGCGGCGCGAAGATAGAGATTGAGGACAGTATTGCCTTAAAAATGGAAGAACGCAAGCGTGAGGGATCGATAATCCCATGCTCGCTGAATCAAATCCCCCGCTTTTCCGACAGGAAATAACCAACGCACAAATTTTACGGCCTTCAATACAATTGGATTAACCATGAAAAGCTTTCATTTACAAAGGAAAACCCCCTCCGAGCACAGAAGACAGGTCCGAAAACGTTTGAATTTTAAAACTAAATAGCGAATTTACACCCAGCTTCATTCGAACGTACCAGCGTGGCGCATAATATACAAACCAAATATGTCACTAAAGCTTGTTCAATCCTTCGCCTGATGAGTTTTGCGCTAAAGCGATTAATAAGAAAGTCCGAAATGTAACAAGCAGTGTGCACAATGACAGTTTTCATTCAGAAGATTCCAACAAACTCACGTATTGACTTAACAAAGGGGCTAAAAAAAGCGGAAGCTAATAGATCCGGATACAACAGTGGTATATATAACTAAAAACACCCTTAGGAATGATTAGAATTATCCAGTTGTAATTCTATGTTCATTCACGTTTTTATATTATTTTGTTTTAATAATCAAATAATAGCGAAAAAAAATTGTGCAATTTTAATATGATTTTACCGTTTGCATAGCAAAAAAATGCATACTGAAAGGTACCTGGATCGAATCCCGAGCGAAACACGCTACATTGTGATAATATTAAAAGTTAATATTGTTATATCTAGCATTTTGGTTATGCAGTTATTTTAGAGTAACATCTGCCTTGCGTGAAACAGTGGTCGTAAAAGCCGTGTCCGTTAAAAATTTAGGAAATTAATTAATTTTAAGAAAGCTTTTTTAATTTTTCAACAGCAATATATCGGTAAACTTTTAACCAAGCAGTTTTGAAAAGACGAAAGCCGAGAAAAAGTGACTGTTACCAATTATTTACCTGATTTGATTCCATCTTTAAACGAAAAAAGGTGTTAAAAAACAGACAACTATATATATATATATATATATATATATATATATATATATATATATATATATATATATATATATATATATATATATATATATATATATATATATATATATATATATTGAATATACGACAAAATGGATATAATATAAAGAAATTATTAAATATACGATAAAAAGATCACGTGGACATATTTATACTCGACAACGCAATTTTAATAAACAAGGAAGGAATTCCTTCATCAACAACAAAACGGGTTGTGGTAAATAAGGTATCATTGGAAACCTTATAATCTGAGAATTGTCGTAAATGCGTCAAAAATATTAAAAAAACAAATCAAAAAATATTTTTATGGTCAACAACGCATTTTCACTCAGGATGGTAGAAAACCTTCGCTTTAACAAAAACACGGATTAAACTAAAAGAAGTATCATTGGAAAGCTTATAGTCCGGAAAATGTTCGTGAATGGTTTAAATTTTGAAAAAAATAAGACCACCATGTATATCTTTCTACATGTATCGGACAACCTAATTTCACAAAAGAAGTCTTTATGTTTTGGCATATGAAAATTTCTTGTTTCTAAACTAAGTTAAAAGCATAACTTAGGCATCCGAATTTTATCATACTTACAAATGGAGCTAAAAATACATCAAAAAATATATTTCAGCCGGTGTAATGGGATATTTTGACTCCCCTATTTTGTGACTCCCCGGTCATTCTGGACCGGTCCAAAATGACTCCCCGGTCATTTTTGACCGGGGAGCCATTTTACACCCAGCTTCATTCGAACGTACCAGCGTGGCGAATAATATACAAACCAAATATGTCACTAAAGCTTGTTCAATCCTTCGCCTGATGAGTTTCGCGCTAAAGCGATTAATAAGAAAGTCCGAAATGTAACAAGCAGTGTGCACAATGACAGTTTTCATTCAGAAGATTCCAACAAACTCACGTATTGACTTAACAAAGCGGCTAAAAAAAGCGGAAGCTAATAGATCCGGATACAACAGTGGTATATATTACTAAAAACACCCTTAGGAATGATTAGAATTATCCAGTTGTAATTCTATGTTCATTCACGTGTTTATATTATTTTGTTTTAATAATTAAATAATAGCGAAAAAAAAATTGTACAATTTTAATATGATTTTACCGTTTGCATAGCAAAAAAATGCATACTGAAAGGTACCTGGATTGAATCCCGAGCGAAACACGCTACATTGTGATAATATTAAAAATTAATATTGTTATATCTAGCATTTTGGTTATGCAGTTATTTTAGAGTAACATCTGCCTTGCGTATTTGCTTTATGCAAAATAAATAAAGTTTTATAAACTTTAAACTCCCGTGGGCCGAATTGGCCATGATATATTTCATAACAAAAATACATTTTTAAATGATTTTATTTAATAGACCGGGTCAGCTCTCGGTGTCATATAATATTTCGACTCCCCGGTCCAGAATGACTCCCCGGTCATTTTGGACCGGTGCAAAGTGATTCCCCTCGGTCCAAAATGACTCCCCTATGATTAGAGGAGTCAGAGTTAGCGTTACATTACAACGTGTGAAGTATTGTGTTGTTTTGTCGGTGTAAAAAACAATAAAACATTAAGCGCGCGTGTAATTTTTATAATCGTTTTTAAACAGTATTAAATGGATCCGTTAGAATACCAGCTTATAGTGAACTTTATCGTGGAACGACTAGGCCTAGTGACTAAGCCTAAACTTAAGC
Source organism: Microlaimidae sp. YZB2_3 (assembly GCA_030248175.1). Lineage (NCBI taxonomy): Eukaryota > Metazoa > Nematoda > Chromadorea > Desmodorida > Microlaimidae > Microlaimidae sp. YZB2_3. The sequence continues at coordinate 6,567 of JASAMX010021868.1, forward strand.
CTAAGCCTATGCCTGAGCCTAAGCCAAAGCCTAAGCCCAAACCTGAGCCTAAGCCTAAGCCTAAGCCTGAAACTAAGCCTAAGCCTAAGCCTGAAATTAAGCCTAAGCCTGAAACTAAGCCTAAGCCTACTCATCAGATTAAACCTAAGCTTTAACCTAAAGCTAAAATTTTGCTTTAACCTAAAGCCCGTTCGCTGTACTAAACTAAATAGTATTGCAAAATGTAAAAAAAACAACGAGAAAACAGGGGAGTCATTTTGGACCAAAGGGGAGTCATTCTGGACCAGCCTAAAACGGGTCCAAAATAACCGGGGAGTCATTTTGGACCGGTCCAGAATGACCGGGGGGTCACAAAATAGTGGAGTCGAAATATCCCATTACACCGGCTGAAATATATTTTTTGATGTATTTTTAGCTCCATTTGTAAGTATGATAAAATTCGGATGCCTAAGTTATGCTTTTAACTTAGTTTAGAAACAAGAAATTTTCATATGCCAAAACATAAAGACTTCTTTTGTGAAATTAGGTTGTCCGATACATGCAGAAAGATATACATGGTGGTCTTATTTTTTTCAAAATTTAAACCCTTCACGAACATTTTCCGGACTATAAGCTTTCCAATGATACTTCTTTTAGTTTAATCCGTGTTTTTGTTAAAGCGAAGGTTTTCTACCATCCTGAGTGAAAATGCGTTGTTGACCATAAAAATATTTTTTGATTTGTTTTTTTAATATTTTTGACGCATTTACGACAATTTTCAGATTATAAGGTTTCCAATGATACCTTATTTACCACAACCCGTTTTGTTGTTGATGAAGGAATTCCTTCCTATATATATATATATATATATATATATATATAATTGTCTGTTTTTTAACACCTTTTTTCGTTTAAAGATGGAATCAAATCAGGTAAATAATTGGTAACAGTCACTTTTTCTCGGCTTTCGTGTTTTCAAAACTGCTTGGTTAAAAGTTTACCGATATATTGCTGTTGAAAAATTAAAAAAGCTTTCTTAAAATTAATTAATTTCCTAAATTTTTAACGGACACGGTTTTTATGACCACTGTTTCATACCATATTTTTTCTAAATTGCCCAAAGCAGACTAACTAATTCGTACAAGCTAAAATTCTAAGTTTTTAGTTTAGTTTATTTTACAAAAAATGTCTGTTTTGATTTTAGGTAGTTCAAAAATAATACTTTTACTTTAAGCTAATTTAGCATTTTTTACTTTACCCTTTACATTTTTTATCAAAAACTCAAGACCATTTCGTATTAATATACAACAAAACATGATTTAAAAAACTTCAAGAGTGTTTTTTTAAACATACAAAAATATTAACATTTGCGAGCTATTTTTAAAGTTACATATAGCAATGAAAAAAATAAGATGTTCGATTATTTTTTAAATGATTTTATTTCTTTGTTATAGCATAGAAAATTATAGAAAGAAAAGTTATCTGTTTTTTAAAAAAATTTCTGAGCATGTTTGGCTTGTTCCATCATTTGAAGTCAGAACACAATAAAAATTATGCATAGTGTCTAGTGTTTTTTTTGTCCGCACGATACTTTTTTGGTTTTAACTGTTTGACTGAAGTTAGTAATTAAATTTGGCGGGACGTTTTTCCCTATTTGTATTTTTTGGTCAAAAAATCGCCGGTTTTTTGTACGACAAACGCAATATCTCAACAAATAACATAATAACGTAATAACACCACTTTTTACTATCAAGGAATAAAAAAAAACGAAATTTCCATTTTTTTGAATTTTAATTTCACCCTAGTTTTAAAAACAGGGTAGGGTACATTGTATAAATTAATCTTTTTGAGGGAGCCATGGTACTATTCTTAATCTTAAAACTTGAATTCATAATATTTGTTAAAGAAGAAGGGTTGACACAGCGCATGTTGTAGAGTTACTGCTAATAAACAGCCAGATTAAAGCTACCAGAAAAAAGTTATGTAAGGCATTCAAAAGCTTGGATTTTAAATTTGGTTGAAATCGGACCAGTAACATGGCTGAATAGGGCTATTTTTTAAAATAAAAGTCGAATACCGATTTTTGGCAATTTTTAAATGGAATTTTTTTTTAATTTTTGTATATTAAAGTCGTTTTTAATTTAAACATTGCTTTATAGCTTGAAATTTACTGCTCTTTATATAAACACACCATACGAAGAAAAGAAACCAAATCGTAGCCACTTATTTACCAGTTTTATTCCTTTCTTGCTGGTCAGAATAAAATGAAATTAAAAACTTAAGCTTCTGGATACCTAAGGTTTTTTCTCCGAAATTTTTTCATTATCCACCTCTATATTAATAATTTTAATTTGTTAAAATTGGGATTTTTTCTACACGGCAATCTTGCCACCAAATGTCTTTCTCCTGCCTGCTTTTACCTGCTTCCACTTGTCTTTATTAAAACATGATTTAATTTTGTATTTTACAGTACATTCAACTAAAATTATACACTTATAAACTTTGTTGTGTATTTACAAAATATATGTATACATAGATACATTAAAACAATTAATTACATTTTTTTGTTTTTTCGCACTACAACTTTGGCAGAAGACAAAAATAATACTAGAAGTACATCAAACACACACAATATAAGTGGACTAGAATAAAAATTGTGGTTATTTTTAATGAGGAAACCCGGAAAAATGACTATTACTGGGTTTGTATCAAAATTGATTGGGATTGTATCAAAACAATTTTTTTAAACCCGGTTCCAACTTTTAGATGAAGCTGCAATGCACATTCTGCAAGTGTCACTTAAAGATGCGGTACTAAGTCAAACTTTTTGTCTTTGATTTTGATTATTTTTTTGTGAAAACCTTACCCTTGCCTCCAATAGCCCACAAAATTTTTTTCATCAAAATATCTGCAGTGGTTCAGGAGATATGACCCTCCGAAAATGCGTTTTTCGACAATTCTGCACTTGAAAAATATCTCAATGGGTATATAAATTTAGGTTACAAAATATATACTTAAAGAAAGCGGTTATTTTTTACTTTAATTTGATACCTTGATCGTTAAGATCGGTGCAGTATTTGTCGAGATATTGCGTTTCCCGTACAAAAAACCCGCGATTTTTTTGCTAAAAAAAATCAAACGACGACAGTAATTTAAATAAGTTTGCCCAACATTTTTGCCGTCACTTCGTATTTGTAGCAAAAATCAAATTAAAGTAAAAAGTAGCCGCTTTTTTTGAGTGTATCTTTTGTAATTTAAGTTTTAATACCCATTGAGCAAGTCTTTCAAGTACAGAATGGTAAAAACCCCATTTTTGCAAGATATTTTGATGAAACAGTGAAGATATTTCGATGAATTTTTTTTGTGGGCAATTGGGGGCAAGGGTAAGGTTTTCACAAAAAATTATCAAAATCGAAAACAAAAAGTTTGATTTGGGACCGCACCTTTAAGGAAACTTTACAAATTTTTAAATGTGATAGAATAAAATTAAGATCATATTTTAAAACATTAAACTTTTAAGATTAATCTGAATTTTAACCAACTCTAAATTAAATTTTTAAGGTGTTAAAATAAAATTTTAACATAAAATCAAAATGACAGCAATTAGTACTGAATCTATTTTCAGAACATACTATAAGTTTTGCATCCAGTTTCGACATACATGCAAATATGGCGTCGATCGCCTTCCGTTAGTGTACTGTCCACTTGCTGAAGAGATAGGTGTGGAATCGGATGTGCAGGCGTGACACAATCCAAAACCTTCTTTAACAGTCAATATCACAGGGTTGTTGTCGTCGTTTATTTTCATTACAGAAAAGCTGTTGAGACGCCCAGTGGAACTGAGCGTACGAGCTACGATTTCCGGCCAAGGGGATTGATTTCTGTAATTTCGCTGAACTTCCTCCTCTAGTAGCAGTAGTCCGCTGGGAATGTAGGGCAACTGGAGTGAAAATGGATTGGAATGGTGGCTGCGTATCCAGCGCTCCACAAAAGCGGTGAGTACTAAACCCGCGATTTGAGCCTCTGTATAGTACTGGAAATTCAGCTGCAAGGTGCGTAATTTCGGTAGTTGAGCCAAAATATGCAGACTGTCCTCACTTAGGACTACCATGGGCTCTATTATGGTCACTTTTTTAATGTTGCACGAGTTGGTTTGGACAGATCTCAAAGTTTTTGCAACGGATACAGAGTGCTGATTCTGCTTTAGGATAATATGGCAAATAGCAGGTCGAGAGCGCAAAAAATTCCCAAGAAATCCATCCGCACCACGGACGCCGATGTCACATTTTTCCAATTTAAGTATTTGAACGTCAGGAAATAGTCTGGGTTGGTGTTCCAAAAAAACAGTGAATATCTCATCATTGAGATGAATCAACACCAGTTCAAGACAAGTAATTCCTTCCATATACATTGAAATGTTCGCAATAGGTACAACTAATGCCTTTGCATCCCCCGACGAATATCTAAAATTACAAAAAAAATAACTGAAGCTTTATCACACAGATTTAATTAAAAACTTTAATTTTAACTGAACTCAAAAACGACATCAACACATATATGGCGTTTTTCATCTAACAAAAACCAGCCAAAAACAAGTGTGAATAGTTGGTTATGACTGACTTGACCATAGCGCGAGAGGACAACAATACGACAAGAGCTTCTACAACCTTTTAGCTAGAAAATGTGAACCTGAAACTATTTCATCATAATCATCTTTTTTTTATTTTCGTTTTCACATGATTTTTACACTTAAATCTCTAATAACTTAACAAATCTACGTAATTACTAAATTTTAAAATCCAAATAATTTTTTCTCAATGTTTATTTAATAATGTATATTTAATGTGGCATCGCGTCATCCAAAATTTAGAATGTTCTACGTGCTTGTAGTTTTCAGTTTTGTAACGTTTACTAGCTTTTGTATCTTTCCTGTGAATGTATTTACATGATAAAATAAATTTATTTATTTATTTTATTTATAACTTTAAAATTCAAATTTTTCTTCTGATTGTTAGTAATTTTAACATCATATCTTAAAAACTGGACACGAAATGTCCACAAAGAATAAACCACAGGGTGTGGTTGGTACTTGATGCCACCAAGTATTAAACCACCCAATAATAGATCATAACGATAACTTTGACAATCGTGAAATTACCATTTGTTTACACTTATTGTTGCTTCTTACTTACAGGTACAACATGTATTCTTCTAGTTTAAAAGAGACAATTTCGCGATTGTCAAAGATGGTTCTTTATTATTATTTTTAACTTTTCAATTTTTTCGACTATAAGGAACTAATTTCTGTGCAAAACTTTCCTGCACTGCAGCGACAAAACTAGAAATTTCCGTTGTTGTATTTTACTAACAGAGAGAAAAATTTGCACATGACACTAAGCCGAGCATAGTCCAGATATTTGGTTAGGCGCTGAGATCTGAGATGTTTAAAAAAATTTCTAACTTTCCAAAGTTAGAAAAGTTAGAATGCAAAGTTAGAATGTTTGATGCAAAGTTAGAATGTTTGATGCAGTTGAAAGTAAAAGCTATGTTTGATAAATCAATGTTTGATGCATGTTAGAAAGTTAGAATGTTTGATGCAAAGTTAGAATGTTTGATGCAAAGTTAGAAATGTTTGATGCATGTTAGAAAGTTAGAATTGATCAATGTTTGATGCATGTTAGAAAGTTAAAATTGATCAATGTTTGATGCATGTTAGAAAGTTAGAATTGATCAATGTTTGATGCATGTTAGAAAGTTAGAATTGATCAATGTTTGATGCATGTTAGAAAGTTAGAATTGATCAATGTTTGATGCATGTTAGAAAGTTAGAATTGATCAATGTTTGATGCATGTTAGAAAGTTAGAATTGATCAATGTTTGATGCATGTTAGAAAGTTAGAATGTTTGATGCAAAGTTAGAATGTTTGATGCAAAGTTAGAATGTTTGATGCAAAGTTAGAATCAAAGTTAGAACGCAAAGTTAGAATGCAAAGTTAGAATGCAAAGTTAGAATGCAAAGTTAGAAAAAAATTTCTAACTTTGCAAAACTTTCCTGCACTGCAGCGACAAAACTAGAAATTTCCGTTGTTGTATCTTACTAACAGAGAGAAAAATTTGCACATGACACTAAGCCGGGCATAGTGCAGATATTTGGTTAGGCGCTGAGATCTGAGATGTTGAAAAAAATTGTTTACTTATGACGTCATCACTAGGATTGATACAATGAAAAGCCTGCCCCTAGAAACACCAAATTTTTTTATTAGCAAAAGATAAGAAACGTTTTTCGGTATGTTGTTAGCCCAGGCTTTTCTACTCTACACTAGAGTTTATACTCAGAGCACTGCTGCAGTGCTTTGGCACCATAATGTACACGAAAAAGGTTAAAGATAAGTTTTTGTGCGTATATTACACCGTACTCTAAATGTACTGTAAATTTGTACATTTAAAAAAAAATAATTTGCGATACCTGTAAATGGTCACATTAGTGTCTTCTATTGTTGGAAATGCACTTCTGAGAGATGGGTGCTTTCCTTGAATGTAAAGTTTTTGAAAATATGCTTTCGGCAATTTCCTTCGATTTTCGGAAATAATTGAAGACCATTCCTTGCACACACGTTGGCAAATGGCCAAATCGTAAGCATTTGAGCCCTTTAAAATAAAAAAAAATTAAAACACCCACTAAACTGTCTTTATTTTTTTTGGGAAAAAATTATCAATAGCCGTACACTTAAGGTTTGGGTTATGTAGGCTTTTTTACTGTAAAATATTATTAACACGTTTTAGTTATTAGAAATATTATTAAACTGATTAGGACCCAGTGAGAAAGCATATTAAAGTGGTTGTAGGGTAGCAAGCAATATGCAGATTTTATTAACGGATACAGTGTATTACGAAGGATATTTCTTATTACAAAAATTTTCATAGTATTACCGCACAACTTAAATCATTCAATTTGCTTTCTCACTGGGCACTAGTCGCGCACAAAAAATTATGTATGACCTAACTACGGCCTAGGTCATACGTAGAGTTTACCACGGTAAGGTTTACGTACGACATTGGTCATACGAATATACCACAACCATGAGACCAAAGTTTCATTTTTGTCGTACATAGGTTTCACGCGTTGTAACGGGGCAAAAGGCCATCACGGGAACGGATTAAAAATAAAATAATTGTTCATTATTTGATTGCTAATTGTGAACTATTTGTTGTTTTATTTCACCTAAAATATTTGTAGTTCTTTCACTTTAAATATTTTTTTATTAATCTTAGTTAGTTAGTGTGATTAGTTTGGTTCCTGGAAATTTCGTCTTCTACATCTCGTCTTTTAACATCTCGTCTTCTACAACTCGTCTTCGGAAAACTCGTCTTTTAAACATCTCGTCTTCGGAAAACTCGTCTTTTGGATGCAATTTTGTAAACGCCTTTTTCAAAATATAAGTTTCTCCTTTTTTTGACTAAAACAATGTATTGAAAACTTTTTTTTACCTAAGCCTAAGCAAATGCCAAAAACAAAAAAATTTTATCAAGATAAACTTTTATTAAATGATTTATTCAAAAAACTGAGAACCTAAGCATAAGCAAAACCTATAAATCAAACATAACTTTATCATGGTAAATTTGTATTTAATGATGCTTTTTGAACCGAAGAGTAAAAACCCTATTTTTTTTTCTATGCCTAAGCAAAACCCAAAAATAAAAGAAAATTTTATCATTGGGGTGGAAACTCGCATTTTTGAAAGTACATTTACAAAATCGCATCCAAAAGACGAGTTTTCCGAAGACGAGATGTTTAAAAAACGAGTTTTCCGAAGACGAGTTGTAGAAGACGGGATGTTGAAAGACGAAATGTAGAAGACGAAATTTCCGGACACCTTAGTTTATACTTTATAACATTCTCTTTAATACAATTTTTTTAAACATTACTTTTTTATAAACTAAAATTTTGGATTGTTTTTTTTTAATATAAAAATCGATTTTGAGCAAAGTAATTGTTTTAATCTACAATAATTTCTAAAAATTAAATTTCAATCAGAAGGAATAATAACTCATCTAATACTGCTAACGTAACAAAAACAACAATAGCAATATTTCAAAATTATACCAGAATTTAAAAGTTTAAAAGTAATACCTGAAATATTTTCAGCTTAATTTCTGCTGGCAAATCGACTATACCCAGAGGTTGTAAAACTGTTTTATCAATTAGATTTTTTGAAACTTTCGGTTTTCGTTGAAGATTCTTTAACTTCATTTCCGTATTGATTCTAAGTTTGTTGTTAAGGTAAAACTTGATTACAATATCCAATAGGAAATATTTATATAGTGATATGCATTGGGTCAGGACAACATTTTGGTTAACCCGTTCCCGTAAAAGCTTTTCCCCCTTACAACCGTGAAACCTTCGTACGACAAAGGTAAAACCTTCGTCTCACGGCGGTGGTATTTTTGTATGACAAATGTCGTACGTAAACCTTACCGCGGTAAGCTCTTCGCATGACTTAGGTCGTACTCCCGTCACGCATAATTTTTTGCGCGAATAGTGCCCAGTGAGTGAGCAAATTGAAATGGTTAAAGCTGTACGGCAGCAATTAGAAAATTTTGGCAACATGAAATATTCTACTAATATATTGTATCCGTGACAAAAATCTGCATATTGCCACCGTACCGTTTTAACCATTTTAATTTGCAAGCTCACTGGGCACTACTCGCGCAAAAACTTATGTATGACGGAAGTATGACATAGGTCTTAGGAAGATTTCACGGTCGAGCCGAGGAAAAGGCAATTACGGTAACGGGTTAATTATTAAAGAATTAAATACCTGCAGTTAGACAATAAAAACAAAATAACTCGTCAATTTAAAATTATTGATGTGTATATAAAATCTGTTTATTTTGAGGCAGTTTTGTAGCTTTAAAGATGCGGGAAGTTTTATTTTTACATTGTAAGTTTACAACTCTGAGCTTATTTCGAGGTTTAAAATATAAACACCGAAATAATCCGCCGAAATTTACGTCTAGATTATAATTAATCTAGCTTAATATTTCGCCACAATTTCTTAAACTTTATTTGTGGCATTAAAAATATAAATCTTTTACTGGGACCTATTTCAGAAAAATTTTTGTAATTTTAAAGTAATAAAACCATTTAAACTTCTCTTATTTTAATAATTGAAAAATATATGCTTAACTTGCGGAATTTACAAATTTATAATTTTTTCAAATTCTGAACTTAATTTTATTAAACCCAATGGCACAGTAGAAGCGACAGAGCGGTTATAAAGAATTATAAAGAAAATTAAAAAAAAAAACAATAGCAGAAATACGCACTGTATTATAATTTGAAATGAACCGCTGGCATAAATCCAACAACATTCAGTTAAGTAATAACGCTTCCTGATGGAATTTGAGTTTAATATACTTTTTAATTAAAAATACAAAAGAAAAATATGCGCTTATTAATTTACAGTTACAAGCAATTTTTATGAAATAAGCCCCGGTTAAATTGCAAGATTTTTTATGTTATGGTTTTAAAAACTTTTTTCTCTTAGTGTTCTACACAATAAGAAAAATACTAAGTGACTATATGCGTTTAAAAAACATTGATCTGAAGTTCAAAACAGCAGGATTGAATTTTTTATGTTTTTGCTATAAAACAAAAAATGAAAAAGTAAAAAAATAAAATAAAATCATTTTTAAAACGAATAATTTTTTTTTGCTATCTGTATAGTGAAAAACTTAACGGATTTCTTGTAAAATTAAACATTAGTAGGCATTTCTGTTAGTCGGTATAATTATGATAAAAATTTTTTTTTGGGAAAATTAAAGAAAAATAAATAAAAAAAATTGTTTTCTAACCGATAACTGATTTTAAACTTTTAACTGTGGTTTTTAAAATTATTTCAAATATATAACAAAATATTTTAGAAGTATTAAAACAAGCTCAAGCAAATCACCATCTATATTTAAAAATAAAAAAAATATTTTTTATTTTCAAAAAAGTAAAAAAAAAATAAAAAAAAAATAAAAAAATAATTATTATTTATTACCAATAATCCCAAAAATTTTTTTTTTTGTAAAAAATATCTCTAAACCCCCTCCCCCCACCCATTTTCCCTACCACACCCTTTAAACATAATTATAACCTTCATCACTCCATCCTCTCCCACCCCCCCCCCCGGCAAGCAGTTGTGCAAAAGCAGGTGAAAAAAATTTAATTTTTTAAGTGGTATCCAATATCCATTTACCTGCGATTCCTTTTAAAGCAATCTGTTAAAAATATAATTTCTGTTAAAAATAAATTTTTACATAATATCAAAGGTGGATAATCTAATAAAGGTATGCTCATACCGCTCGTAGCAGCGTGCATCATAAAATCCCATGCGGGCCGCACGGCCGGCCCGAAGCCGCCCGTGCGGGCCGTAGCCGGGTGTCCGGGCGGAAGCCGCACGTCCGGCCAGAATTGGATTTTATGAATAAAATTTTACATAATATGTATTTATTACTTACAAGGCCGGTTTTTGCACTGGGCTCCAACATCCGTATTGTCGAAGGTCCTTTTAAAGTTTCACTTTTTTCAGGATTTTTAAACTAATGTTTATTACTAGATGTTTTAATAATTTAATTGATTTCTGCGTGTCTTTGAAGCATTTTTTTAATTTACGCAACTGTCGTAGTAAAATACTGAATGGCCACCAGCATCGAATTACACAATTTCAACTAGAATTTAAAAAAAAACTGTGTAATACGTTAATCATTAATAAATCAATGATTTGATATTTGCCGTTTGGTTATTTTTATATTAAAAACATTGTTATTGGCATTGCATTAATATTTAAAAAAAAGCTTTAAATTAACAATGTTAAAATCTGTGAGAAATACTTTGTAAAATATAAAGTTTGCATAAGTAAGACAAAAAAATTTTTTAAAAATAAAATTTTTAATTAACTAAACTTCATACTTCCAAGCACTGTTATAAACCACTCGTAAATACTTATAGAACCTAATGCATTCGTAAATTTGAAACTTTTTTTCAAACAATTTTTATGCTAACTGAAAATTAATGACCGTAAAAACATGTTTTTTTTAAATTCAAAATACTAAAATAAACCCTGGTAATTAATTTTGCAAATAATCTATAGTTTAAACCCTGCTCTGATCTGGGTTAAAATTAAAAAAAAATAGCAGGAATATTTAAAAAATAACACCTAAATTTTATTTTAAATATATTGCAATGAAATGATGTGCTGACTGCAAATCGAGGCAATGACTATTTAGACTAGTTTGAAAGTTTTTCTCGATCGGTTCTGCCGGGCATTGTTATTGAATCAAGAGTCATCCGCAAACTCATCTTTTAAAAAATCCGCCGACAAAAAAGATCTGGTGTAATTTTGCGCCGAAACCTGGAATCCTAGCGGAGAAAATCGAGATATTTAACCCTTCGGCCATTGTTCACAATCGAGATACCGGTTTTGATTGTTACACTGAAAATTGTTATATCATAAATATCGTAAAATGATTTGAAAAAATCGTCGACCACCTGTAGCCAAATCCCGAATCGGATTTTCTGCCCGACCATCTGGATGTTAAGAAATTTACAAATTGCTTATATTAATAGCAATTCACTTATGATAAACAATTACTATTAGAAATTTTTAATGTCTTTAATTAGGGCCATATTTGCGGCATAATATAACCACGCCCTAATTTGAACACTTGAATCCCCAACTGAAATTCATCTTTCTTAGCTGGTTTTCCAATTAAGGAACTTACTGTGCTTAAGCAGTAAATTGTAGCTAAAGAGTTTTGTTATATAAATATTTGTGGTGTCACCACAACTTACTACTTACGTCTGTCTTTCTTATTTTAACAAAATCCTGAAAATTTTTTCCTTTTTTGCATATTTTTCAAAATTTACTTCCTAATTTTTTCAAACTTAGAATTTTCGACAGTAAAATTAATTTAAGAAATAAAAGAAAGTTTGTTTAGGCCCAAAAAAATTTGAGATAAAAAACCGTGAGTGGAATGTTTTTTTTATAGTAGTTTTGTAGTTTTATGATCAATGGAGTTATTTGTAAATAAAAAAGACTGTTAGATCCAGACATTGCCATAAAAAAATTATGATTTTAGATTTTTTTACTACATTATTGCACTAAACAATGTGCACAAAGTCTAATGACCTAATTTTAAGGCATACGACGAAAAACAATTTATTATAAAAAATGAAAAAATAGTATAATACATAAATCGTACTAAATAAAAAACTAAAGCTAAAACAAGGTATTGCTAAAGTTTGTATACCGATAGCTTATACACACATGGAATTCGGGAAAATGTCTATATACTCACGGTTTAAAACTAAAACTGTTTGTTTGTTGCCAAAAATATCAAAACTGATGTGATGTCCTCCTCGTTTTATTATAAATTAACGTGGAATAAATTTTTTCGCTTTATGTATAACATACATTTTAGCAGCAAAAACTTATTTAAATTATTCGATATAAGTTGTTTGTAGCAGTAACATGTGTTTACAGATACCTGTGGTAGCCATGCGGCTACTACGTATTTTTCTACATTTTATTTAGCTCCAATATTTTTCTACATTTTATTTAGCTCCAATTGCGTAGTATTTACATTTTTTAAAAATTATAACCGATACAAAATAGTTTAATAGCAAACAAAAAAAAGCACAACAAACAAAACAAAAAAAAAACAAAAAACAAAAAACGCCCCGAACGATTTAAACTTTGGTTTTATAAAAAAGTCGTATCAGTAGATATCTTAGATTTTTTTCCTAATAGCGATAAAATTAAAAAAAAACGATTTGATCACACCATCTCTACAGCGTTTACAATGAAAAATAAATACAACATAGTGTCTAAAATCAACATTTTAAAACTAATTACTAATAAGGAACGCCAATTAATATATGGCAGATATAATTAAACCATAGCTACTTTCTGCTGTAGGTCTTTTAGGTAATAGTTTTTTTTACTTGTTCTTTGATATTTTTGCTTAAAGGTGGGATAAGGAGTCAAATTTTTTGTCTCCGATTTTGATAATGTTTTTGTGAAAACTTTACCCCTGCCCACAATAGCCACTAAGAAAAGATTATTTGACAATAGCGAAATTTCTTTATATTACAATAAATCGAATATTTTGATAATTGGAGAAATGTAACTCTAAATCTAAAAAATGCTAGTCTTCAAGAATATTATTTTGAAGAAACATCAAAAAAGTTTTAGTTTTTTTATGGACAACGTTACCTGTATCAGTAATAAAATAAGCTTATAAATAAAAAAAATTGTGAGGGTGATATTTTCTAAAAACATTTTTATTGAGTGGCACGTTAATTTATAATAAAACGAGGAGGACATCACATCAGTTTTGATATTTTTGGCAACAAACAAACAGTTTTAGTTTTAAACCGTGAGTATATAGACATTTTCCCGAATTCCATGTGTGTATAAGCTATCGGTATACAAACTTTAGCAATACCTTGTTTTAGCTTTAGTTTTTTATTTAGTACGATTTATGTATTATACTATTTTTTCATTTTTTATAATAAATTGTTTTTCGTCGTGTGCCTTAAAATTAGGTCATTAGACTTTGTGCACATTGTTTAGTGCAAAAATGTAATAAAAAATTCTAAAATCATAATTTTTTTATGGCAATGTCTGGATCTAACAGTCTTTTTTATTTACAAATAACTCCATTGATCTAAAACTACAAAACTACTATAAACAAAACATTCCACTCACGGTTTTTTATCTCAAATTTTTTTGGGCCTAAACAAACTTTCTTTTATTTCTTAAATTAATTTTACTGTCGAAAATTCTAAGTTTGAAAAAATTAGGAAGTAAATTTTGAAAAATATGCAAAAAAGGAAAAAATTTTCAGGATTTTGTTAAAATAAGAAAGACAGACGTAAGTAGTAAGTTGTGGTGACACCACAAATATATATAACAAAACTCTTTAGCTACAATTTACTGCTTAAGCACAGTTAGTTCCTTAATTGGAAAACCAGCTAAGAAAGATGAATTTTAGTTGGGGATTCAAGTGTCGAATTAGGGCGTGGTTATATTATTCCGCAAATATGGCCCTAATTAAAGACATTAAAAATTTCTAATAGTAATTGTTTATCATAAGTGATTTGCTATTAATATAAGCAATTTGTGAATTTCCCAACATCCAGATGGTCGTGCAGAAAATCCGATTCGGGATTTGGCCGCAGGTGGTCGACAATTTTTTCAAATCATTTTACGATATTTATGATATAACAATTTTCAGTGTAACAATCAAAACCGGTATCTCGATTGTGAACAACGGCCGAAGGGTTAAATATCTCGATTTTCTCCGCTAGGATTCCAGGTTTCGGCGCAAAATTACACCAGATCTTTTTTGTCGGCGGATTTTTTAAAAGATGAGTTTGCGGATGACTTTTGATTCAATAACAATGCCCGGCAGAACCGATCGAGAAAAACTTTCAAACTAGTCTAAATAGTCATTGCCTCGATTTGCAGTCAGCACATCATTTCATTGCAATATATTTAAAATAAAATTTAGGTGTTATTTTTTAAATATTCCTGCTATTTTTTTTAATTTTAACCCAGATCAGAGCAGGGTTTAAACTATAGATTATTTGCAAACTTAATTACCAGGGTTTATTTTAGTATTTTGAATTTAAAAAAAAATGTTTTTATTACTTACGGTCATTAATTTTCAGTTAGCATAAAAATTGTTTGAAAAAAAATTTCAAATTTACGAATGCATTAGGTTTTCTATAAATATTTACGAGTGGTTTGTAACAGTGCTTGGAAGTATGAAGTTTAGTTAATTAAAAATTTTATTTTTAAAAAATTTTTTTGTCTTACTTATGCAAACTTTATATTTTACAAAGTATTTCTCCCAGATTTTAACATTGTTAATTTAAAGCTTTTTTTAAAATATTAATGCAATGCCAATAACAATGTTTTTAATATAAAAATAACCAAACGGCAAATATCAAATCATTGATTTATTAATGATTAACGGATTACACAGTTTTTTTAAATTCTAGTTGAAATTGTGTAATTCGATGCTGGTGGCCATTCAGTATTTTACTACGACAGTTGCGTAAATTAAAAAAATGCTTCAAAGACACGCAGAAATCAATTAAATTATTAAAACATCTAGTAATAAACATTAGTTTAAAAATCCTGAAAAAAGTGAAACTTTAAAAGGACCTTCGACAATACGGATGTTGGAGCGCAGTGCAAAAACCGGCCTTGTAAGTAATAAATACATATTATCAAAGGTGGATAATCTAATAAAGGTATGTCACAGCGGTCTGTAGCAGCGTGCATCATAAAATCCAATTCTGGCCGGACGTGCGGCTTCTGGCCGGACATACGGCTACTGGCCGGACGTGCGGCTTCTGGCCGGACGTGCGGCCCGAATTGGATTTTATGATGCACGCTGCTACAGAGCGGTATGACATACCTTTATTAGATTATCCACCTTTGATATTATGTAAAATTTTATTTTTAACAGAAATTATATTTTTAACAAATTGCTTTAAAACGAATCGCAGGTAAATGGATATTGGATACCACTTAAAAAATTAAATTTTTTTCACCTGCTTTTGCACAACTGCTTGCCAGAGATATTTTTTACAAAAAATAATTTAAAAAACCACAGTTAAAAGTTTAAAATCAGTTATCGGTTAGAAAACAATTTTTTTTATTTATTTTTCTTTAATTTTCCCAAAAAAAAATTTTTTATCATAATTATACCGACTAACAGAAATGCCTACTAATGTTTAATTTTACAAGAAATCCAAGTTTTTCACTATACAGATAGCAAAAAAAAATTATTCGTTTTAAAAATGATTTTATTTTATTTTTTTACTTTTTCATTTTTTGTTTTATAGCAAAAACATAAAAAATTCAATCCTGCTGTTTTGAACTTCAGATCAATGTTTTTTAAACGCATATAGTCACTTAGTATTTTTCTTATTGTGTAGAACACTAAGAGAAAAAAGTTTTTAAAACCATAACATAAAAAATCTTGCAATTTAACCGGGGCTTATTTCATAAAAATTGCTTGTAATTGTAAATTAATAAGCGCATATTTTTCTTTTGTATTTTTAATTAAAAAGTATATTAAACTCAAATTCCATCAAGAAGTGTTATTACTTAACTGAATGTTGTTGGATTTATGCCAGCGGTTCATTTCAAATTATAATACCGTGCGTATTTCTGCTATTGTTTTTTTTTAATTTTCTTTATAATTCTTTATAACCGCTCTGTCGCTTCTACTGTGCCATTGGGTTTAATAAAATTAAGTTCAGAATTTGAAAAAATTATAAATTTGTAAATTCCGCAAGTTATGCATATATTTTTCAATTATTAAAATAAGAGAAGTTTAAATGGTTTTATTACTTTAAAATTACAAAAATTTTTCTGAAATAGGTCCCAGTAAAAGATTTATATTTTTAATGCCACAAATAAAGTTTAAGAAACTGTGGCGAAATATTAAGCTAGATTAATTATAATCTAGACGTAAATTTCGGCGGATTATTTCGGGGTTTATATTTTAAACCCCGAAATAAGCTCAGAGTTGTAAACTTACAATGTAAAAATAAAACTTCCCGCATCTTTAAAGCTACAACACTGCCTCAAAATAAACAGATTTTATATACACATCAATAATTTTAAATTGACGAGTTATTTTGTTTTTATTGTCTAACTGCAGGTATTTAATTCTTTAATAATTAACCCGTTATCGTAATTGCCTTTTCCTCGGCTCGACCGTGAAACCTTCCTAAGACTTATGTCATACTTCCGTCATACATAAGTTTTTGCGCGAGTAGTGCCCAGTGAGCTTGCAAATTAAAATGGTTAAAACGGTACGGTGGCAATATGCAGATTTTTGTCACGGATACAGTATATTAGTAGAATATTTCATGTTGCCAAAATTTTCTAATTGCTGCCGTACAGCTTTAACCATTTCAATTTGCTCACTCACTGGGCACTATTCGCGCAAAAAATTATGCGTGACGGAAGTACGACCTAAGTCATGCGAAGAGCTTACCGCGGTAAGGTTTACGTATGACATTTGTCATACAAAAATACCACCACCGTGAGACGAAGGTTTTACCTTTGTCGTACGAAGGTTTCACGGTTGTAAGGGGGAAAAAGCTTTTACGGGAACGGGTTAACCAAAATGTTGTCCTGACCCAATGCATATCACTATATAAATATTTCTTATTGGATATCGTAATCAAGTTTTACCTTAACAACAAACTTAGAATCAATACGGAAATGAAGTTAAAGAATCTTCTACGAAAACCGAAAGTTTCAAAAAATCTAATTGATAAAACAGTTTTACAACCTCTGGGTATAGTCGATTTGCCAGCAGAAATTAAGCTGAAAATATTTCAGGTATTACATTTAAATTTTTAAATTCTGGTATAATTTTGAAATATTGCTATTGTTGTTTTTGTTACGTTAGCAGTATTAGATGAGTTATTATTCCTTCTGATTGAAGTTTAATTTTAGAAATTATTGTAGATTAAAACAATTACTTTGCTCAAAATCGATTTTTATATTTAAAAAAAAAACAATCCAAAATTTTAGTTCATAAAAAAGTAATGTTTAAAAAAATTGTATTAAAGAGAATGTTATAAAGTATAAACTAGGGTGTCCGGAAATTTCGTCTTCTACATCTCGTCTTTCAACATCCCGTCTTCTACAACTCGTCTTCGGAGAACTCGTTTTTTAAACATCTCGTCTTCGGAAAACTCGTCTTTTGGATGCGATTTTGTAAATGTACTTTCAAAAATGCGAGTTTCCAGCCCAATGATAAAATTTTCTTTGATTTTTGGGTTTTGCTTAGGCTTAAAAAAAAAAATAGAGTTTTTACTCTTCGGTTCAAAAAGCATCATTAAATACAAATTTACCATGATAAAGTTTGCTTGATTTTTAGGTTTTGCTTAGGCTTAGGTTCTCAGTTTTTTGAATAAATCATTTAATAAAAGTTTATCTTGATAAATTTTTTTTTGTTTTTGGCATTTGCTTGGGCTTAGGTAAAAAAAAATTTTCAATACATTGTTTTAGTCAAAAAAAGGAGAAACTTATATTTTGAAAAATGCGTTTGCAAAATTGCATCCAAAAGACGAGTTTTCCGAAGACGAGATGTTTAAAAGACAAGTTTTCCGAAGACGAGTTGTAGAAGACGAGATGTTAAAAGACGAGATGTAGAAGACGAAATTTCCGGGAACCAAACTAATCACACTAACTAACTAAGATTAATAAAAAAATATTTAAAGTGAAAGAACTACAAATATTTTAGGTGAAATAAAACAACAAATAGTTCACAATTAGCAATCAAATAATGAACAATTATTTTATTTTTAACCCGTTCCCGTGATGGCCTTTTGCCCCGTTACAACGCGTGAAACCTATGTACGACAAAAATGAAACTTTGGTCTCATGGTTGTGGTATATTCGTATGACCAATGTCGTACGTAAACCTTACCGTGGTAAACTCTACGTATGACCTAGACCGTAGTTAGGTCATACATAATTTTTTGTGCGCGACTAGTGCCCAGTGAGAAAGCAAATTGAATGATTTAAGTTGTGCGGTAATACTATGCAAATTTTTGTAATATGAAATATCCTTCGTAATACACTGTATCCGTGAATAAAATCTGCATATTGCTTGCTACCCTACAACCACTTTAATATGCTTTCTCACTGGGTCCTAATCAGTTTAATAATATTTCTAATAACTAAAACGTGTTAA
>JASAMX010021869.1:0-17525 GCA_030248175.1 Microlaimidae sp. YZB2_3
AAGGCTAGTTTAATATAAGGGAAAGAGGGCTCCGCGCTCTTCCCTGATATGATAGTGACATATAAAATTTTAAATGATCTTTTAAGTTTAAAAAGCAACAAATACTTTGTGTTTAACACAGTCGCGATATGATAGGTTAATTAAAAAAAAAATTAAAGTTGAGCACTCTAGGATTAATTTAGCAGAAAATATAGTTTTTTTAACAGAGTTTAAAATATATGGAATTGTCTAAATGAAAGTCAAGTGGGCGCTCCTTCGTTGTACTCTTTTAAGAAATCTCTATTAAAATAAACCTGAATACAATGATTAAATGAAGAGCTTTAAGTATCTAAAGCCTTTAGTCATTTTTTTCTAATAAGTCCGGGCTTCTGTTGTGATAAGTTTTATTGCTAATGCTGATTTTTTTTTGTTTTTGGTGTTTATGTAATTTGTAATCCAACTGGGTTGCAATTTTAGATAATAATGTTCTATTTTGCTTGTAACTTATCTTGCTAAAAAAATAAAATATTAAATCTTAAATTTTAAATAATCGTAATTTTTAATATATTTTCTATAATTTGTGATTTTAAATATTTTTTTAATCAGTTGTTCATCTTTGCCTTTATAACCGGTTTAGTTTTTTAAAAAAAAATTAACCAATAGGCAAAAAAAAATCTAGCTGACCGCGAGATTTGCAGTATTGAATCGACTATTTAACAACAAAAACATTCAAAATTTTTCTCTAAAGTTGATTCATAACAAAGAATAAAAACTGTATTTTAATAATTATTTATTAATTTACCTAATTTTTAACCTAAATGCAAATTTTTTAAGGGCTAAAGTTGGTTAATTTTTGTATTTTTTGTGAAAGGGTGGAATTAAAAAAAAATCTGCGTTCTTATTGGTTTTTTAAAAAAAACGTCATTACCGCACAATTTTAATTGGTCCCTTTATGTCTGCATTCTAATTTTCAGCGTCAGCTAGATATAATTCAACCATAATTACAAAAAAACCCGTAAGTCGTAGTTCTTGTTAATATTTTTTTATAATCTAACTTTAAAAATAAATTTTAGCTCATTTCTAAACTACAGAATTTAGTAAATAATATGATTGTTTTTATTACATATGTTTTTTTAAACCAAGAAGATAAAAAATTAAGTTATTACAGTTGAAAAATATCAGTACGAGATTCTTTAAAATTACTATATATTTATACACATGCACACAGATTTTGTACGAAATAATTAATTTTCTACTTTCAACAAAAAATATGAAGAACCTAACCATTGTAAGATTGTCCACTCTCGTAATTGAGTTCTGAAAACAGGGACGCATATTCTTCCGCAGACAACAATGGTATGGTCAACTCTTGCTCAATATTAACTGCGATGACGCAAGCGGCATATTGCCTTCCTAGGCAGGATACGAAATTGCGATAATCGCTAAAGTTACACCAAAAATTACACAAAATTACAACCAAAAAAATTGGAACATATGACTCAAAATTAAAACCAACAAATTATACCATTTTTATAAAACAAGGAAACGATGAGTTTACAGTAAATTTTGAAAGAATTTGTTAAATTTAGCTTTTTTTGCGGTTATTTGTGAAATTAATACAATATAAATATAATTTAATAAAAATTTATTAACTATAAAACCTGATAGAATTTTTAGAGTGAACTATAGTTTTTTATGGGAGTGATCTTGTGACTAAAACCACGACGTTAACCCAAAATAAACTTTTTTGCTTTTGTTTATAACAATATAAACTAATAGCTTAACGCTTCTCTATTTTTTAATATTCTAATTTGTTTTGCTCTAGAGTGTTATTCTTTCTATGCCCTGAATTTTTTCTTATTAAAACAATTAAAACAAAAAATAACTGTTTTTCTGTATCCGTCATATGATCGCCACCAATAAAACGCGTTCGGTGCTATATTTTAAAAGTGATAAATAGTTCTTCTGTTCATTTTTACTAAACTGTATTTAGCGATTTCATCTTCAATTATTGATTAAAACAAAATTCGTTTAAAGCATTATTTATGGAAATAATATTTTATAAAAAAAATATAACACTAGCGTTACCTGGATTTTTTCTAGGGGGGAGGGATTTTTTTTCTAGCGTTACCTGGATTTCTAGGGGGGAGGGGGGTCAGCCTCGCTAGGGGGGGGGGTCATGCCAGACCTCTCTCGAGCTTTGGGGAGGAGGGGGGCCCCTGGATTTTTTCTAGGGGGGGGGGGTCCAAAATTTTGGCTCTGGGGGGTGGGGTGGACCCCTCTGCCCCCCCTCAAAAAAGCACCTATGGCTACAATGTTCACTTTCAACCTAATTTCAAAACTGTCCATCATGTTTAGCTTATTCTTGTTATAAAAACTAAATATTTATGCTGAAACTTTTATTTTGTGTTAAACTAATATTTTGTTTTGTTGTATATAAAAAATCTGTATAAAATTCTTACTGTATTTATTATGAGTTCTGCACTCTAAATGAATGTGGTGACAATGTTCACTTTCAATGTAATTTCAAAACTTTCCATCATGTTCAGCTTATTATTGTTATAAAAACTGCATATTTAAACTGAAACTTTTATATAGTGTTAAACTAACATTTATTTTGTTGCACATAAAAAATCAGCATGAAATTCTTACTATGTTAGGAGTTATAGACTTTGAAGTGATATCGGTACAAAGATTGCTTTTGACATAATTTGAAAACTTGCCATCATTTTCAGCTTATTATTGTTAGCTTACAGTTCTCTTTTAGAAAAATTCAATTTTCAAGAATCTCTCTATAATTTTAACAAATGGGCATCTGACTGGCAACTTAAGATTGCAATTCAGAAATGTAACGTTTTGTCGATTGGGGTGAACAAAATAAAATCTGTTTATACCTTAGATAATGTTGAAATAGAAAATGTTTTTAGCGTTAGGGACCTAGGAATCACAATAACAAATGATTTGAAATTTTCAATGTATTGTTCAGAAATTTCTGCTAAAGCAATGAGTAGGATTTGTGTATTATTTCGTGCTTTTAATTCAAAAGACATGGCATTATTGTTACAAGCTTATAAGACCTTCATTCGTCCTCTACTTGAATTTGAATCTTATGTGTGGTCACCTTTTTTAAAAAAAGATATAGAATGTATAGAGCGTGTCCAAGAAAATTTTACCAAAAGACTTTATTATAGATGCTCTTTTCCTGCAGTAGACTATAAAACAAGACTTTCTGAACTAGGACTTCAAAGGCTTGAAACAAGACGCTTAATTACAGATCTAATATTATGTTATAAAATTATCAATGGGCTGGTTGATATAAAAACCACAAAATTTTTTAATATATCAGATTGTACTCGCACAAGAGGAAATGGTATTAAAATTATAGGCAAAAAATTTAGACTTGATATTACTAAATATTTTTTTGCTAACAGAGTAATACAGCATTGGAATTCTTTACCATCAGATATCGTTTTATCTAATTCACTAAATAAATTCAGAAAGCGACTAAAAAATTATATATTGTAATAATCCATACTTTTTTATATTTCTTAGGATTTTTTACATTTATTTTTTTTATTTGTAAGTTTACTTCTTTTTAAATCGTATATATTGTGTACATATTGTTTTGCTGAAGTTAAGCAACCTTTGCAACAACTATAGGAAATACTAACCGACTAATATTTAAACAAGTTTTGTATTGATACATGAATGTTATTTGATGATATAAATGTTTCGGTTTTTTTTAAATATTGTACTTTATTGTTACATATATAGTGACGTGTACAATAAAAAATTTTCATTTTCATTTTCATAAAAACTGCATATTTGCGCTAACACTTTTATATTATGTTAAACTAACATTTGTTTTCTTGCATATAAAAAATCAGCATGGAATCCTTATTAGATTTAAAGTTGTGGACTTTGAAGTGATGTGGCTACAATATTTGTTTTTAAATTTTTTTTTAAATTGCCACAATTTTAAGCTTCAATTTATAAGAATTGCAACTTACAGATAATTAAACACAACTAACCTTTTGGTTGTCTGCGAAAAGAAAAATCACAAAATGCTATGAAAATAGTTAGTTTTGAGGATAATATTTTTACTGTTATTATTATTTATTTTATTTGCTACAGAGTTTTACATTTACAAATGTTAATTAATTTTTTTTAACACATTTTAGGTAATTTTCTTCAGTCCCAGGTGTTAATGTCGCAAAAAATTATTTTGTTTAGTTGGTAGTCTATTAGTTATATTGGTTCTTTTGTTCTATGGTGTTCTTTTTTTCTCCTGTTGAAATTTTTTTAACCAGTTTCTTAATGTTTCAAAAAATTATTTAATATTTATAGGCAGTGGGTCATAAATTAAATTAAAAATCAAAAATGTTTCATAATTTGTTTTCTTTCATAATTTTGTTCTTCATTTTTTTAAAATTTTAATGTTTTTTGCAGCTTTTGTCTTTTATTTTATTTTTACTTAAAATGTAAAAAATTACTTAAAATGTGTTAAAAAATTAATTAGGTAACATTTTTAAATGTACAACTTTGTAGTGTATAAAAAAATAATAATAAAAATAAAACTATTATCTTCAAAACTAACTATTTTCATTGCATTTTGTGATTTTTCTTTTTGCAATGGGACAACCAAACGGTGTATTTAATAACCTGTAAGCATAGATGAACAAGGGGGGTAGGGTGGGGTCCACCCCCCTAGCCTTGAAATTTTGGGGGCCCCTCCCCCTAGAAAAAAATCCAGGGGGCCCAAATTTTTCGAATTTTTTACCCCTGACCTCCCTCTAGATTTTGAAATCTTACCACCCCCCCCCCTCCCCTCTCGAGAAAATTTTAGAAAATTTTAGGTACTTTTTTTATACTAAATTTTCTTGCAAAAACGTGAATTTTTAATACAAATTCATGTTTTTACACCCTTTTTATACCTAAATATCGCTTTTTATTCAATAAAATGTAGTATTATCTTATAAAAAAACTATTATTAAATATTTAATGGTTTAAAAGTATTTTGTTTTGGAAATCGGACCCCACCTGACCCCCCTCTAGGTTTTAAAATCTTCCACCCCGGGTCGACCCCCCTAGAAAACTAGGGGGGTTCCACCTTCCCCCCTAGGACCCCCTCCTAGATTTTGAAATGTCATTTACCCGGGGTAAAAACCGCCCTCTAGCTTTTTGACTGTGTTCAACTATGCCTGTAAGTTGCAATTCTTATAAGTTAAAGCTTAAAATTGTGGCAAATTTTAAATATTTTGAAAACAAATATTGTAGCCACATCACTTCAAAGTCTATAATTTTAAATGTAATAAGGATTCCATGCTGATTTTTTATATGCAACAAAACAAATGTTAGTTTAACATAATATAGAAATTATAGGCCAAATATGAAGTTTTTATAACAATAATAAACTGAACATGATGGCAAATTTTCAAATTATGTCAAATGCAAACATTGTACCCACATCACTTTAAAGTCCATAACTCTTAATATATTAAGAATTTCATGCTGATTTTTTATATGCAACAAAATAAATGTTAGTTTAACACAATATAAAAGTTTCAGCTTAAGTATGCAGTTTTTATAACAGTAATAAGTTGAACTTATTGGAAAGTTTTGAAATAACGTTAAAAGCAAACATTGTCCCTACATCCCTTTAAAGTGCATAACTCTTAATATAGTAAGAATTTTTATGCTGATTTTTTATATGCAACAAAACAAAATGTAAGTTTAACACAAAATTAAAGTTTCAGCTTAAATATGCCATTTTTATAACAATAATAAGCTGAACATAATAGAAAGTTTTGAAATTACATTGAAAGTGAACATTATAGCTACATCACTTTGGGTGCATACTCCCAACTCCCAAAATAGTAAAAATCCCAAGCTGATTTTTTATATACAACAAAAAAAAGTTAGTTTGACATAATATTTAACTTTCAGCCAAAAAAATTGCGCTTTTTTTTGTTGCACCTATTTAAAGTTGAATAATGATCAGAAATATTTTTTGCCCACCAACAACTAGGGTAGTGCATTTAATTTCCGCACTTTTCCCAATAGGGCATTTTTGATTTTGGACTATATCTTTGGTAATCCTGGACGGAATACAACGTTTGATAGCTCAAATGAGAGCTAATTATAAGTAGATGATTGTCGTCAGCTTTTTATTTGTTGTGTTATGATATTTTTATGTAAAATTGTGTGACTTAGAAAAAATAAAATTGTTACTCGTTTTTAGAACATGGGCATTTCATGATTACGCAATAAATTGGTTTAAAAATTAAACTGTCCTGGTAAAATTTAGTCTATTTTCCAAATTTTTAGCCCCCGTAGTTCTAAGTTGCGTTTGTGGTGAGCAATCGTTATAAAATAAAATAGTGTAATTTCGGCACACATATTGTTGTCGGTAAAAACGGGTTGAATTAAGTGGTCGGGTGTTAATTTGTAGTTGTAAATAGTTAAAAGACAACGTTAAAATGTGTAGGGGTCATAGCACTGCACTTAAACTCAAATAAGGGGGTCCTTTTAAAAAGTGCCGAAATTAAATGCACTTTTTTCCCAAATTTTGCTCATTTTGATACCGTTTGGTATTTTAGCTGTAACTTTTTGCCAGTTACACGTTGGACAACAAGTTGAAGCTTAAATTAAAGAAAACTGCCTGGAGATAATGATAGGCTTTTAAATTTTTGAAAATGATGATTTTTTGACTGAGAAACAATCGATTGTTTGTAAAGTGCCCAAATTAAATGCATTTATTTAATTTCGGCAGTTTTCCATTTTTTTAAAAACTGATTTAATTAAATAAAACAACTACTTTCGTACAGTGAAACTTTTATGACGCAACGCAGTATCGTGAAAGCTTCAAAATAAGCTATCAAACATAAAAATCGGGCCATACAGTGAAAAGTTACATTGGAAAAACAAAAAAGTGCCGAAATTAAATGCACTACCCTATATTTAAATACTTTTATTGAAAAGAGCTAATTGGTTTTCACCCAAAGTATTTGAGGAGCCTGGGCCGGTCACCAGCCCTTCCGATACAAAAAAACTCAACTGGAGTGACCTCTCCTGAATCGCCACTATCTAGAGTCTTTAATAACTTGGTCACATTTTCTTTTTCCCCTTTATAGGAATCACTCTCCATCAGAAAAATGGCTCATCATACCCAGAAATACTCTGCCAACAACGAGAACAAACAACTGTGCAACAGAGTGGCAGAACTGGAAGCTGAATGTGACCAGCTGTTGATTCGCGTGGAAAAGCTGGGGAACACCATTGGAAAGCACAGCAGTATTGATGAAGAGGCCATAGCCAGCATTTGTGCCCAGGTCATCCAGGAACTTTTACCATGGATGGAGGACAGACTAAAAAGGGCGGAAGTCCAAAGAGAGCATTCCACCATGGCTGTCATTGCAGGACTACAGGAGTCGGAATCGCCCCAGGAAGAATATGAAAAGGAGGAGAAGAGCTTGGTAAAGGAAACAATTGACAACACGGGAGGGAAAAATATTGTTGTCAATTGTTTCCGTATTGGTAAGAAATTTGATCAAAAGTCACGCCTTTTAAAAATTCGTTTTCAAACCAATGCTGCCAGGAACCAGTTTGTGCAAAGTAATGGAAAGCTGCGTAAGACTGAGCTTTTTGTTTAAATACAGTGTAAATACAGTGGAAAACAGTGTTTAAATACACTTTTTAGGCCTAAATAGGCTGTTTTAATACATAAAATTCAATATTAGACCTAAAAACACTTAAATTATATTAAGTCTAAAAAAATTTTGCTAAAAACTTGGACCCCCAGGACCAAGGACCAGGGGGTTGTAGGGGTGGCAACCCCGACCCCCCCCCACCCCCCCCCCCCCCCCCCTTTTGGGTTGGCGGAGGTAAAAATTTGGGGTCCGAAGAGAACAATTTTAAAAAATTTCCTCGCGCTTCGCTCCGCTCAGCGCTTGATATTTGATATAACCTTTACAACATTTAATAATATGTTTTTAATGAATTTCAAAGACAATTTTAGAAAATTTTTTCGTGCTATCGCACTGATTTTTAATGAGATACCCTTTTAAAACTGGAAATTTTTCAAGTTTAACTTAAAAAACAATGCAAATAACAACAAAAAAAGAATCACCTAGCACAAAGCGCAAAAAATTTTACCCTTTTTTAATGTCTTTTTACGGTATTTTCCCAAGAATTTGGAGTACAACCCCCTACAACCCCCCCTTCGAAAAGTTTGTATGAGAGATCAACCCCCCTTCCGAAATCCTGGCTACGCCCCGTGACCCCCCCCCCCCTAAATTTGAAACCTCTCACCCGAGGTTGACCCCCCTAAAAGCCAGTGGGGTACAGACCCCCCTGGACCCCCCCCTGAAAATCTTGGCCTTCCACCTGGGGATGGAGACCCCCCCCTAGCGAACCTGAACAAAAACACCTATGGTTTTATCACAATAATTTACTTGAAAAAAAGTTTTAAACAATCCATCTTTCCGGTGACCACTTAAATGGGTTATACTTAAATGGGAAAAATGCCGATTTTTGTGGTTATTTTTGAGATTTGAGCTTTTCATTAAGAGTTATGAGCCGATTTGCACCCAAAAAATGATCTTTTTTGGAATGTATAATTTATGTTAATAATGAAATGTTTTTATTAAGCCTTTAATCAAATTAATATTTTTTTTGTATTATCAAGTATCTGGCAGTTATAAATATACTTTTATTTTTTTCATGATAGCTACCAATTTTTTACAATACCAGCTCAAATACCAACCAAAGTTTGTTCTGAAAAAATTCGCACTTTTAAAAAAACAGCTGATTTTAATAAACATCTATTATATTTCAATTTTTTTTAGGTTTTGCTTAGGCTTAGGAATAATAAATCGGAAAAAAAACTGAGTTTAAATCCACGTTTAAAGCGAACCAAATTTTGTTGTCCATGTGTTTGGGGGTTCATGTGACTTTTAAATTTTTGGTTTTTTCTAATTTTTTTGAGTTCTTTATACTTTTACTATTGTTAAAAATTAGTTTCTTATTTAATTTATTTGCTTACAATTTTTTTTATTAACATAAACTGCATATATGTCGAAAAAGGTCATTTTTTGAGCAGAAATTGCTTTAGTTTATAACTTTTTTTGATAAGCTCAAATCTCAAAAATAACCACAAATACAAAATCTGCATGTCCGATTTAGTGTACAAAGCAGTTTTACAAGTGTATTTTACTTTAGGATAGGTCAAATTGAATTTTGGGACGCGTATGGAGATTGTACCATTCTTTATAATAACTTGTTAACCATTGAGAATTAATTTTTGGTCTAATACAAGTTGATAAGTATTAATTAAACAGCAATAAAATATACACCATGAATTAGTATACGTTACCATTCCCATACGCGTCCCGAAATTCTATCTATTTTACCGATCCTAAAGTAAAATACACTTTTTAAACATCTTTGTACACCAAATTTGACACGCATATTTCGTTTTTGGGGTTATTTTTGAAATTTGAGCTTATCAAAAAAAGTTATGAACCATATTATACCCAAAAATGACCTTTTTCGGTATGGTATGATGTTAATTTAAAAAGTTTGTAAACAAACAAATTTAATTAAAATATATGTTTTAACAATGGTAGAAGTCTAAAGAACTCAAAAAAAGTAGAAAAAAACTAAAAATTTGAAAGTGACATGGACCACCAAAAACATGGACAACAAAATTATTCCTAAGCCTGAGCAAAACCTAAAAAAACAAAAAAAAATGAAACATAATTGATGTTCATTAAAATAAATTGTTTTTCATGAATGTGTATTTTTTCAAAACTAAATTTTGGTGGGTATTCAAGCTCTTTTTATAAAAAATTGATAGCTACCATCAAAAAAATAAAAGTATATTTATAACTGCCAGACACTTGGTAATACAAAAAATAATATTAGTTTGATTAATAAAGGCTTAATAAAAAATTTTTTTTAATAACATAAATTATACATTCCAAAAAAGGTCATTTTAAGGGTATAAATCGGCTCATAAATCTTAATTAAAACCTCAAATATCACAAATAACCACAAAAAATCAAGTCTACGGGTTTGATTTAGGTTATAAAGATGTTTTACGTATTAAGTGTATTTTAAGTGTATTTTACTTTAGTGAATAAGTGTATTTTACTTTAGGGTCCGTCAAATCGAATTTTGGGACGCGTATGGAAATCCCACCTTAGTATACTGCATCTTTAACTGTTATGCAATAATACCGAAAATAATTGATGTTTCTATATTCTTAAAAGCCGAAACTAAAAGTTAATATTAAAATTAAGATTTTAAAAAATCTTTTTAAAATCATTCAATATGCTAAAGCCGTCGGCAACTCGCTGACAAATTTCAATACAAGATTTTAAACTATTTGGCGAGTAATAGTTTCCCACTTACGTTAAAAGCATCCACTGCAACATGCTGAGAGAAACAAAGGATGATCAAATTGCCAGACTGGAAGCAGAGAACGCGGATCTACACAAAAAGTTGGCAGATTTGGAAAAAAGGTTCGCCAGGATGGAGGAGGAATGAGCTCCTGGTGTCAACACTGACTTGGTCGCTTCCATCTGTGAATGTTTTCTACAGCGTCTACTTTCTATGATTGACAGGTATTTTAAGCGCATGGAGGTGCAAAGAGAACATAAACAAAATGAAGGGAAAAGGGAAAAGGGAAAAAAGAGACAAAAAAAGCGAAAATAAGGTAAAAATAGGTTTAAAATGGCTTAAAATACATTGAAATAGGCTAAAAACTGCGAAAAATTCGCGATGATGGCGTCATCATAGGTCAAAAATGGCATCATAATTTTAGGGTACTTTCTCATTTTTTGGTGGGGGGCCTATAAAACGGGGGGGGGCAAATCCTCCAATAAAATGGGGGGGGGGCATTTCCAGACCGTGCACAGGTCTGAGAATGTGACCAAGTTATTAAAGACTCTGGATAGTGGCAATACAAGAGAGGTCACACCAGTTGAGTTTTTACATATCAGAAAAGCTGGTGACCGGCCCAGGCTCCTTAAAATTAGGCTCTTCAACAAATACATCAGAAATAGAGCTGTACGTTCAGGAGGACGACTAAGAGGGGTCACTAAGTTTGATAAAGTTTATGTAAGACCGTCACTGAATGAGGAACAGCGAGTTTGTCAAAAGGAATCGATTGGCAAACTTAGGGAGGTTAGAGAGCAGAGCAAAAAGGTTTCGCTTCGGTATTCTGCTGATGGTGATCCCTTTTTGTTCGACATCACTCTAAAGGCTCCCCTAAATGTTTTAAAATAGGAAATTAAGCTACTTAATTATCACTGTAGTAAATTAAAGCTTATACCTAGTATAAAAATTTTGTGTATGAATGCAAGAAGCCTTGCCAACTCCTAAGACGAGCTTGATGTTCTGATTTCAGGTGATGATTTTAACTATGGTATTGTTGATATCTGCTTTATTTGTGAAACATGGCTCACTAAAACAACTACTAATGAAATGATAACCAAAAATAGATAATTTAATGTTTATCAAAGAGATCGACAGCAGCGACAGGGAGGTGGAGTAGTCCTATTAATTAAAAATGTTTTTAGATATGCAATGCAATAGAACTAGTAGCGGTTGAAATTCTTCTACAAAAGTCATCTAAACTGAGATTCATTGGTATTTACAGAGAACCTAGTACTAGCAAAGAAAAAGACAATCTAATATTTGAGCTAATCAGGAATTTAACAGAAAACTTTGTAGGAACCATTGTTTTAACTGGAGATTTCAATCTGCCAGGTGTAGATTGGTCTACAGATAAACTAATTTCAAGCACGCAAAATGAAAATAATTGGTTTGAGTTTTTTATTGAGCTAGGTATGTACCAGCTTGTTTCACAACCAACTCGTGAAAAAAATTATCTGGATCTTTTGTTCACAAACAATAGAGAAATTTTCAATAATGTCACTGTTGCGCCCAGTTTTTCAAAATCAGACCATGATACTATTTTATCTGAAATTAACCTTAAAATACTTGACAATCCTAAAAAAAGGATTCAAAACTACATACCTGATTTTTTAAAAGCAGATTATGATATGCTAAGTTTATACTTATCAACAATCAACTGGAAAATTTTATTTGAGGAATGTGGCACTGTAGAAAATTCTTGGCAGAGATTCAAGGATATTTTGGTGTTAGGAATCAATAGACATGTCCCTGAAAAAAAAATTATCTACAAACAAAAAAAATTGTACAATATCCAATACATATAAGAAAACTACAAAATCAAAAGATAAAACTTTGGCATAAGCGTAATAGTGATGAAAAATCAAGATCAAAGTACAAAAAAATTTGCTAAGTATACAAAAATAAAGTTAGAGATTTTATCACTAATAAAGAAACAAAATTTTTAAATTCAGGGGGTTTAAACAATTTCTATAAATTTGTTAATAGTGAAATTAAAACAAAACAAACTATCCCACCAATTAAAAGAGGTGATGGGACATTTGTTACTGAAGATTTTAAAAAAGTTGAACTTTTTGGAAATTATTTTGCTTCTGTTTTTACTGATGATGATAATACCTTGCCAAATTTTAATCCACCAAATATTGGGAAGTTGGACAACATGGTATTTACATTCGGTTATATACCCATTCGGAAAGGTTTTCACCCACTTACGCTAAAGGTACCTACCTACCTATACGTTAAAGTTTTACCCACTTACGTTAAATTAAAACAAAAATAAGACTTTCACCTGTAAGGACCCGCAACCAGTCCAGTGCAGCCAAAATTGATGTGCTTTGTGTCAGTATTACTGAGCTTGAAACAGAAAGGGATGCCTGGATTACTGAGAAAAAGCAGCTGGAGAACAGGGTCAGAAAATTGGAGGATACTCCCAGTTTACTCTCTCAGTCTAAAGATTTTTCAGCCATCCTGGCCGATGTCTGCCAACAGGTCATCAAACAGTTAATACCTGTGCTGAACAACATGTTTGAAGACCATGTCTCTAAACTAGATGCTAAAAAAGAACACGGACCATTTGCTGTTGTTACAGGGCTGCCTGAATCCAATAATGATGCAGCACTGGTTAAGGAACTAACAGACAAACTGAATAAAAACAATAAAAAAGAAAGTGATACCCAAGTACTAGACTTTATTTGCATGGGACACTATAAGAGTTCAAAACCCAGATTAATGAAGGTGAAATTGTCCAGCACCTCAGTTTGCAACCATATTACACAATCTGGTAGGAATTTGAAAGGAGATGCGAAAGTTTAAAGGAGTGTTCATTTGCCCTTCACTAACTATTGAACAAAGGGCAACTCAATCTAAACTACTTGACACCCTTAAACTGTATAAAATGAAACACCCGGAGTCAAAAGTGTACATTCGGTATGATAATTTGGGGGACCCTTATTTGTATGACACTTATGCAAAAAAATTTTTTGTTGAGGAAAAAACAATAAACTCTGCATAGGAGTTTCTGCGACCCACTGGCAGCACAGTACTTCAAGCATTATGCTGTAATGCCAGAAGTATAAGAAATTCCTTAGCAGAGTTTAATGTTTTGACCTCTGGAAATGATGCAACTTATAATAATACTTTTTTGTTTATCCTCATGACTGAAAGCTGGCTTTCTTCTGAAATTACCAATAATTTACTTGATCCAATGAATTCCTATCATATACTTAGATATGACAGACCAAGTAAAACTAACTATGGGGGTGTTCTTACATTTATAAAGAAAAAGTATTATGTTTTTGAAATAGAAATTAAACCAAAATATTCAGAAATTGAGATTACAGCATGTGATGTAATATTTAAGGACTTAAATATCCGACTCATTTGTCTTTATAGACGCCCACAAACTTCTAGAATAGAAGTTACTCTTATTTTTGAACTTTTAAGATTTTTTGTTTTTGATTTTAAAGGAAATGTTATTCTTACAGAAGATTTCAATCTGCCTGGAATTAATTGGGGCAATATGGATATAGTTTCTAATTATCAAAATGAATACAACTATTTTGTTTTATTTAGTGAGTTAGGTTTAAACCAGCTTGTACAATCCCCAACAAGAGGGGTAAATTATCTAGATTTAATTCTTACTACTGATGTAGATATATTTAGATCAGTAGAAACAGCGCCAAATTTTTTAAAATCTGACCATTCATCAATAACTTTTGCATTTGAAGCTAATTTTAAATCTCCTGTTACAAATAAACAACCAGCTATAATTGTTCCTAATTTTGAAAAAGCTGACTATGATTCTGTGTTTTTACTTTATGCTTCTCATAATTGGGATGAACTTTTTAAAGACTGTAAAAGTGTTGAAGAACAATGGCAATGTTTTAAATCCAAACTTCTTGAAGGAATAAACCTACATGTTTCAACCAAAGTTGTTAGTAAAAATAATAAAAAATCCAAATATCCTGCAAACATTATTAAACTTCAAAAAAAGAAGTTGAGACTTTGGCATAAACGAAAAGACAAAGACATTAAAGAGGAATACAAATAAATTAATAAAAAATATGCAGAAGCAGTCAAAAAGCACCATATTTTTTTAGAAGTACAAACACTTAATAGAGGAGACCTAGTAAGTTTTTACAAATTTTACAAATACAAAAAATTAAATCAAAAAGTTGCATTCCAGCTCTGGTCATATTTGCTGAATATTTCAGTTCCGTCTTCACTCATGATGATGGAAATCTTCCACCTTTTGAGCCGGAAAATACAAACATACTAACTAGTATGAAATTTTTAACAAAAGACGTTTTAAAAGCTTTAAAAAAATTGCCAAATAAGCTATCCAAAACGCCTGACTGTATTCCTGCCTATTTTTTAAAGCGCTTAGCTAAAGTAATTGCTGAACCACTAGCCAAAATTTTTAATACATCTTTTAAAACTGGAAAACTTCCAAGTGATTGGCTAATAGCTTTAGGTATTCCTATTTTTAAAAAAAATTAAAAAAACAGAAAAGAAAACTATTGTCCAATTTCTTTAACTTCTAATTGTTGGAAGACAATGGAGCGTTTAGTTTGTGACAAACTTTTCTCCTTTTTCCATAACATTTTGTCTAGGTTTCAACATGGTTTTAAGGTTAAAAGTTCAACTGTTACGCAACTAATTGAAACATTAAATGATTGCACCTTAGCTCTGAAAAACAAAAAATACGAGATGTGGTTTATTTGGATTTTGCCAAAGCTTTCGACACAGTTTCTCATGAAAAACTTTTGTACAAATTAGAAAAATATGGAGTCACAGGAAATTTTCTTAATTGGATCAAGGCGTTTTTATCCAATCGTTCTTTAAAAGTAGTCATTAACAACTCCACTTCTTCAACTTACAAAGCAACCAGTTCTGTTCCACAAGGTTCAGTTCTGGGACCACTTTTATTTTTGATATACATTAATGACATTTTTAATTGTGTTAAGAACTCTAAAATTAAACTTTTCGCAGATGATGCAAAGATTTTTACAGAATTTTCTCCAAATAATAAAGAGGATATGTATCTTCAGGCTTCAAATATGCAAAAAGATCTTGACAGTGTGGCAGAGTGGGCAAAAAATTGGCAGCTAAATCTGGCTGAGGATAAGTGTGAAACTTTTCATATTTGGGCCTTTTAATGATTTAACCTGTAATGAATATAAAATAAATAATAACCTTTTAAAAAAAGCAACTGTGGTTAAGGATCTAGGAATTTATATGTCACATGACCTAAAGTTTTCGCACCATTGTCAAAGAATTGCAGATTCAACAATGAAAAGGTCTGCTTTGATTTTTTGTTCTTTTACAGCTAAATCTGTTCAAAACTTGTTATGTGCTTATAAGTCCTATATTCGCCCACTGCTTGAATATGGAAGTGTAATTTGGAATCCTTATCTGACGAAAGATGTCAATTTAATAGAGAAAGTTCAGAAATATTACACAAGAAGATTATTCAGATGCTGTGGTCTTGGTTATTGTAGTTATAAAACAGATTAGCCTTTTTGAAACTCGAGAAACTTTCAGTGAAAAGAACTAAAACTGACCTGTGTGAAATATACAGAATAATTAATGGAAAATCTTGCCTCAAATCAAATGATTTTTTTTAATTTTAACACCCAAAACACTTAAGGTCACCCTTTTAAACTACAAATTGAGAAATGCAGAATTAATGCCAGAAAGTTTTGTTTTCCTTATCGAGCTATTCCCTGTTGGAATTTTCTAAATGCCTCTCAGGTTACCACCAATTCACTTAAAACCTTTAGGAACTTGTTAAATTGTCAAAACTCAGTAAGTGATTTCTCATTATCAGTGCTGAAGCCTAAGCCTAAGCCTCAGCCTTCTGAGCAATTTTTTTAGCAATCTAAATTTTTTTCTTTCTTGCACTATTAATAAAGCTGTGTTGCTACTGGATCGCGCACAGCCCATATTTTTCTGTTTTATTATGACAAATCTTATTTTGTGACAAAATACATTTTAATTTTAACAAAATACTCTCTTGTAAACCATTTTTTTAAAGGTGTCTCCCTACCTATTTTGTTTATGTACTCTGTTTAATATTTATTTTTTTTATTGTATCTGTACGTAAAATATTGATACCTGGTAATCCTTGTGTGATATAATTTTACTATTTTATGCATTTATTTTGTGGTTTGTATTGCTAAAAAATAAACTTTCTTTCTTCTTTCTTCTTACCACAAAAAAGGTATTTAAAGCCCTAAAAAAGCTCCCAAACAAATTGTCTCAAACACCTGACTGTTTTCCAGCTTACTTTTTAAAACGCTTGGTTAAAGTTATTGCTGAACCTTTGGCAATAATCTTTCAGATGTCTTTTAATTTTGAAAATTTACCACTTGATTAGAAAATAGCTTTATTAAACTTACTGTTTAAAAAAGGCACCAAAAGCCTAAAAGAAAATTATCGTCCGATTTCACTTACATCTTTTTCTTGTAAACTAATGGAACAGCTTGTCAAAGAAGAACTTCTTGTGTTTTTCCATATCATTTTGTCCAGGTTTCAACATGGTTTTAAGGCAAAAAGTTCCACAATAACACAGCTGTTGGAAACTTTTAATGAGTGGATGCAGGCACTAGAAAATAAACTTCTAATTGTTGTCATTTACTTGGATTTTGCCTGAGCCTTTGACACCGTGTCACAAATTGTTATATAAGCTAGAAAAATATGGTTTTTCTGGTAAATTTTTAAAATGGATAAAAGAATTTTAGTTGGGCGGGAAATTAAAGTTGTAATTAATGACTCAGTATCCAAATCATTTCCTGTAAAAAGTTCAATTCCCCAGGTTATCAATCACGAATCGATCAAAAATTAAATACTCTAATTTTATTTTGCAATACTTTTAATTTTATTGGTTTATTTATTTTATTTTACTTTTATTGGTTTTTACCCACTTACGTTAAATTGTGAAAAAAATTCACATTTTTGAAAAACAACTTATTTTAATAAAAATCAAGGGTTTGGGGTAAAAGCCGGACCACCCGGACAGAAAAATCGTTAAACAAAGAAGAATGGCTCATCATACCTGGAAATACTCTGCCAACAACGAGAACAAATAACTGAGCAACAGAGTGGCA
>JASAMX010021872.1:0-12998 GCA_030248175.1 Microlaimidae sp. YZB2_3
GGCAAGCAGGGGAGAAAGAAAAAAGATAAAAAAGAAGGGAAAAAG
Source organism: Microlaimidae sp. YZB2_3 (assembly GCA_030248175.1). Classification (NCBI taxonomy): domain Eukaryota; kingdom Metazoa; phylum Nematoda; class Chromadorea; order Desmodorida; family Microlaimidae; species Microlaimidae sp. YZB2_3. Next base: position 46 of record JASAMX010021872.1, read on the forward strand.
GAAAAAAAGGACAAAAAACGCGAAAACAAGGTAAAAATAGGTCTAAAATGGCTTCAAATACATTGAAATAGGCTAAAAACTGCAAAAAATTCACGATGATGGCGTCATCATATGATGACGCCATCATATGATGTAGGTCAAAAATGGCGTCATAATTATAGGGCACTTTTTAATTTTTTGGCGGGGGGGAGCAATAAAACAGGGGAAATCCTAGAATAAAGTGGGGGGGGGGCATTTCCAGACCGTGCACCGGTCTGTATTTGCTGTCCGGATTTTTGAAAACCCAAAAAATAAAATTCAATAAATCCCGAATAAATCGAAAAACAATGTATTTTGTAAAAAGAAAATATTAAAACTAATAAAGCGAAAAAAGCTCTGTATAAACTGCACAAAAATTTGAATGTATTTAATGATATAAATTGACAAGAGCATCTTAACTTCACCGTATTTTGGTGCAAACATAACTGACCACCAAAGACCAAATTTTTGTATTCAGTACAAATGAAGCTAAACGCGTCACCGAAATGCACTCGGTTTGTGAAATAATAAAAAATATTTAAAACTTTTTTAGTAATAATTTCAAGGATAAAAATTTTAATTTTGCTGTTTAAACCGCGATTAAAGTACTATTTGAGTTTGGTGTTTGGTTATTTTTACACCATAATACGGTAAAGTTAAGATGCTCTTGTCATTTTAAACGATCGTATACATCTCATTTTTTGTGCAATTTATATAAAGCTTCTTTAACTCTATTAGTTTTCGTATTTTTATTTAACAAAATACGTTCATTTTTGATTTATTTAAGATTTATTGACTTTTATTTTTTAGGTTTTTGAAAATCCGGACGGCAAATGTTGGTGAGGTTTAAAGCTTTATTTTTATAGCGGCCGAAATTAAGGCGCAATCCATTAACTTTGGCCACCTAGAAAAATTGGCTATAAATATTGCTAAAACGAACAATAAAAATGTTTAAAGGTTGCAAATTTATCCTTAGGTATTGTTCTTCATACATATAACTTAATTTTTTCCCGTTTGCAAACTTTAATAGTTATTAGCAAGATTTTAAATAATTATGTCAAAACCTTAAAAAACAAGTTTTAATAACCTATATTTTTTCTGATTTTTTTGTATTAAAAAACGCCAAAAAAAGTCAAACAAGCAAAAAATCTTTATAAATACGGTAGATGATATTTAAAAACAGCAAAAAACGGCAAGTTTTTTCAAAAGAATTTTAGATGTTTATAATTTTGTTTTAAATTTGTTGTGCGGTTGGCTTGTCAAAAGTGAAAAATATGGGAAGTAATTAACAAAGTGATGCGCTTCAAAAATTATTATGAAAAACTCTGCACTGGTTTTAATTGCAAGATGAAACAAAATAAATCATTTTAACTGCAAGATGAAATAAAATAAATCAAGTATCTGGTAATTTTATATAAAAAAGCCAGAGATAAATTTTGAATGTTTGTAATAGAATGTCTTGTAAAATATGTTTAAAGACAAAACCAAATAAAGAGAAGCCAGTTTTTTAGATGGTTATTTTTAATAAGGTTAGATTCATAAAAATTGGAGGTTAAATTCTGATTTGTTTGTTTGTTTGTCTGTTTTGATTCTGATTTTTTATTTGTTTTAATTGTAGGGGTTTTGATTCCTTTGTTGTTTTTTTTTGTTTTTGCTTGCTATTTGTCAAACTCCAATGATGTTAATACATTTGTATTTTAATTATCAAGTTTTTTAGCTTCAGTTTCTTAAGAATTGTTTAAAAATGAGTTTTGTGACTGAGAATTTATGAGTATTTTTAATTTTCATATGTATTATATCCAGACCTGTGCACGGTCTGAAAATGCCCCCCCCCCCCCGTTTTATTGGAGGATTTGCCCCCCCACCGTTTTATTGCCCCCCCCCCGCCAAAAAATGAAAAAGTACCCTAAAAATATGACGCCATTTTTGACCTATGATGACGCCATCATCGCGAATTTTTTGCAGTTTTTAGCCTATTTCAATGTATTTTAAGCCATTTTAGACCTATTTTTACCTTATTTCCGCTTTTTTTGTCCCTTTTTTCCCTTTTCCCTTCTTTTTTTTTCTCTTTTTTTCTCCTTTTTTTCTCTTTTTTTTTCTTTCCCCCTGCTTGCCCCCTGTTTTATTGCCCCCCCATTTCAGAAAAGTTTCCCCCGTGCGCCCCCCCCCCCCGTTTTGGAATTGCCCCCCCCCCCACGTTTTAACCCCAGGGGGGGGGGGCAGTGCACAGGTCTGTTATATCCAAACAACTAGCAAAAAATGTTTTATAGACGTTTCGCAAATGACATTGCTTCAAACCCAATATCCGGTCCGGTCCAGCAGGACTTTTTGTTCAGTCCGGTCTGGTCCGGCCGTACCAAAAATTCCCCGTCCGGTCGGGTCCTAAAAAACTATAATAATAATAATAATAATAATAATAATAATAATAATAATAATAATAATAATAATAATAATAATAATAATAATAATAATAATAATAATAATAATAATACAGTAATAATAACTAGAAACTATGTTTCTGCCTGCAGCTGCAACACCAATATCACTTAAATAAAAAATTTGCGGATGTTATCCCCCTGCACTTATAAATATTAAACGAGAGAGATAATTTTGTACCATATCGTAGAAGATCTTTTTTGCATCACTCATTAAAAAAATCTTCCTGCAAGATAAGCAATTCTTCACAAAAAAAAACAAAAAAAAAAACAATCGTAGCTTCTTTTGGGTCGAGTAGAGGACCACGGCCAGAGAATTTTTTTTTATATGTTTTTTGCGTGTTTTCCCTGGCTTTTTTTGAATTTTTGGTCCACAACGTATTTGTCCATAGTAGTGAGCTATAAAACTAAAACCTAAAAAAACAAAACACTCAGTTTTTTTTTTTTGAGAATTCACTCAATTTTTCCCTAACCTTAGTAGGTATTTGTGGGTAAACAAACCTAAAAAACAATAGTAAAATTTGAGTTTTCAAGATACAACTGATTGTTTTTTCCTGCATTGCCTTATACTCGTGCTCCAGAAAATTAAGTTTTTTTAAAGATCGATTTTAAGGTACAAAACTTAAAAATAAGCTCTGGAGCTTTATTATTTGGCCACAGCTCAGGAGCAATGGGTGGCAAGAACACCGAAAAGCAAAACAGACGTATTATTAATTACCTAGATATGTATCCGCAATACCACGGGACATTCTGCAAGTCCATTTCATCACGGTGTGTCACTGGTAACAAATAACCCGACGCCGTTTGTGTTTCACTAAAAAAATCAAACAAGACTATTATTATATTATGTACATTAAAGTTCCTCAGAGCTTCGGGTTTCCGAGTATATTACATATAAGGGTGTACCTGTGCGTGTGCATAATGTTAGGTCACAACGCGCCCTACTTGGAACAATCAAAGTCTTTAAAAGGGACACTAAATTCGCCTGAGCATTAATCATAATGTTTCAATTGACTTAAATCAACACGGACGATGCCGGGATTTCGAAGAAGAAGGTCGGCGTCGAACCTTGAACAAAATTTTGCAATGGGGACTAAATTTTAGTACCTTAAATTTGTTTCTTTTTTTATATCAAAAGGTTTACATTAAGCGAGCAGAGCGCGAATGGAGCGAAGCGCGAGAATAAAATATTGAAACCTTCAGATTTTAATTTTACTAACATTAAGAGTAATACCAAGGTCAAACATCAGTAGTATATCAATATACATTATTAATTATGTCTATTGATATATACATTGCATTGCAGACATGTGCACTGCCCCCTCCCCGGGGGTTAAAACGGGGGGGCAATTCCAAAATGGGGTGGCAACTTTTTTGAAACGGAGGGGGCAATAAAACGGGGGGGGGGGCAAGCAGGGGGGAAAGAAAAAAAAAGAGAAAAAAGAGAAAAAAAGAAGGGAAAAGGGAAAAAAGGGACAAAAAAAGCGGAAATAAGGTAAAAATAGGTCTAAAATGGCTTAAAATACATTGAAATAGGCTAAAAACTGCAAAAAATTCGCGATGATGGCGTCATCATAGGTCAAAAATGGCGTCATATTTTTAGGGTACTTTTTCATTTTTTGGCGGGGGGGGGGGGGGAATAAAACGGGGGGGGGCAAACCCTCCAATAAAACGGGGGGCATTTTCAAACCGTGCACAGGTCTGACATTGTATGTCTATCCATATAATTGCAGAGTTCGGTAAATTGGGAAAGGGAGACATCAAAATAACAATAAACGTCTTAACGTTTATATCATTATTTGCTAAAAAAATTATTGGCAGGCAGATTAAAGAAGTGCAAACAAATTTGACTAAATCCCTCCGGGTTATGCCTTTAGTAGATCTGTTTGTTAGTACCATTTCCCTCTTAAGGTAGAACTTCACAGTTTTTTTTTGACGACAGATCTTTTTGAATTACATCCTACTATACGTAGTTTACCTGCTGATTCAATTTTTGACATTCATTTTTCTGTAAAAAACTGTTATCGTCCACAATCATCAAATAACATCAATAAAATACATGTCAAAAATACAAAACATTAATAAAGTTTATTACCAAAAATATTCTATTTTTTTATTTTCTATTTAGCGTATCTTAAATAATAAAACATTTTTTAAATTAAAAAAACTAAAAAATAAAAAAAAAATTTTTTCGGCGTTAAAAATATGGTCGAGGGACTACTCGAACCCACGGTTCAGTGGATCCGAGAGCGACGTACTAACCACTCGGCTACTGGGTCCTCGGGGATTTTCAATTAAAAGGAGCTTTTAAAGCAATGGTTCAAAATGTAGTTTCTCGGCGTCAATTAAAAGAAAATTAAACGAAAATTAAAAAAAATTGATTCGTTATTTTTAAAAGAAAGTTTGGAAATATAGGTTTAAACGAAAGTTAGATATAGGTTTTTACCATTTTTTTTATTATAAACGATCAAAAAGGACTTCAGGATTTTTTTTACTATATATTTTTGTAAAAAAAGTCTTTTTTGCAATTTAAAAAAAATCCTGAGATCATTTTGAACTCAAACCACCTCTGAAAGTTGCCCCCTACATTACCCTAATTTATTATAAAATTTCGCCCAAAAATAACAAATCAATTTTTTTTAAAAGGCCTTATTGTGGTTTTCAGAGGTAAAATCCATGGACATCTGTTGCGAACTGGACAAATTTTTCGGTGATGTTTTTATAACCACTGGATAGCACAGATTCTTAACTTTTTATAGCACCCCACTTTTATGGGCCAAAAAATAATATTTATAATGATATGCGACTTGTAGTCCAAGTGGTCGAAACTGTGAAGTTCTACCTTAAATTCCACTTACACTGGTCCTCTCTCGGCCCCGGGCGGTGAGTGGTGTTGTCGGGCGCAGTCTGGGCCGCAGCCGGTGCCTCCCGGGCTGCTCCTGCCTCCGACGCTCCTCGTCCGCAGGGTCGCTTTCTCCCCGGCCGACCGACTTTCCGTCAAAGGGCGGTGGCCCCCGGCGGCCGGTGCGGATTCGACCCCCGAGGTACCGCGCGCTCCGTTTTTAACGCGAAACAGTTGTTCCAAATTGGCGGAGCGACGGAGCCGCTTATCCATCCGTGCCAACGACGGCTGGTCTTCCGATCTCTAAAACAAAGACTTTCCCAATTAACACCAAAAGCCAGGTGAAAAGGGGTTTAACCACAGCATTAGTCATTACACAATCGAAATAAAAAATGCGACTGAGACTTTTTATACATTTGAAGCATAAACGAGCAAAACCGCAAAGACATTTATATTTTACACTATTTGCAGACCTGTGCACTGCACCCACGGGGTTTTATTGGGGGGGGCAATTCCAAAACGGAGGGGGCAATAAAACGGGGAGGCAAACAGGGGAGAAAAAAAAAAGAAAGGAAAAGAGAACAAAGGGACAAAAAAGCGAAAAAAATGTAAAAATAGGTCTAAAATGGCTTAAAATGCATTGAAATAGGCTAAAAACTGCAAAAATTTCGTGACGATGGCGTCATTATAGATCAAAAATGGCGCCATAATTTTTGGGTACTTTTCCATTTTTGGGCGGGAGGGGATAAAAGGGGGGAATCCTCCAATAAAGCGTGAAGGGGCATTTCCAGACCGTGCACAGGTCTGCTATTTGTGATTTATTCTAACGTACGGGATCACCAACATAACGTCTTCACTGTAGCAGAGTGAGTCAGAATCCACAAAAAACCACGTACTGATTTAAAACGAACGCCACATGACTTATTTTACCGTAGACAATACGATACAGCATTCAATAAACTTTTCATCAGGATCAGACACAAAAAATAGAATAAATTGTTTATTTTAACCTTTTTGCTTTTTATATAAATATAAGTACATTATTATTAAAAATTAATATGCACAATTTGTACTATTATGCATTAAAAAATAATCCATATTTTTCATTTTGATTTTTCTCTAAATCACACACAAAAAGAAATTTTAAGATTTACCTAATAAAATACGGAAAATACAGACGGATTTTCTGCCTAACATAATGTGTTTTGTTTTTAAAAAAATAATAGTCTGCGATTTTTTAAGCAATCATTCATTACAACATACAGGATCAAAAGTTATTCCGCCATGTTTTTTTTTTGCTTTAACTTGTACGTCCGGGTACTACAATGAAAAAAAAAACTCCCACGTTTGTGTTTCGAAATAAACTTTATAATTAAAAACTGTACCGGCTAAACAGTAAAAATGGTTTAACGAAAATTTATGGGCCCTTTAAATAAAATTGGAAGGCAAGGCTATCTTTTAATTTTTAAATTAGAATTATTTTTTTTAATTAATGTATAGTTTTTTAAAATTTTTTGGAACAAAAATATTTAAAATTTTATCCAGATTAAGGAGGGGGTTAGATTTGAAATTTTAGGCTAGGGGCAGGGTCAGCGATAAAAAAAAGAAAATTTGTGGGGCGCTCTTGATTTTTTTCTAGAGGGGAGGGAGCATAGATGAACCAGGGGGGTAGGGTGGGATCCACCCCACCCCCTAGCCTCGAAATTTTGGCCCCCCCTAGAAAAAAATCCAGGGGGCTCCCCCTCCCCCCAAATTTTCGAATTTTTTAAATGACCTCCCTCTAGATTTTGAAATCTGACCCCCGCCCTCCCTTCTTGAGAAAATTTTAAGTACTTTTTTATACTAAATTTTCTTCCAAAAACGTGAATTTTTAACACAAATTCATGTTTTTACACCCTTTTTATACCTGAATATCGCTTTTTATTCAATAAAATGTAGTATTATCCTATAAAAAATCTATTATTAAACCTTTAATGGTTTAAAAGTATTTTGCTTCGAAAATTGGACCCCACCTGACCCCCTCTAGGTTTCAAAATCTTCCACCCCGGGTCGACCCCCCTAGAAAGCTAGCGGGGGTTCGACCCCCCTAGGACCCCCCTCCTAGATTTTGAAATGTCATTTACCCGGGGTAAATACCCTCCCTAGCTTTTTGACCGTGTTCATCTATGGGAGGAAGGGGGATGGACGGACCCCACCCTACCCTACCCTCATTTTCATTTACGATTAGAATCGGAGCAACACATAATTACCTAATAGTTTTTTTTGAGTTTATGTAGGTACTTTTTTTCTATTTTTATTTAAAAATAGGGTAAAAAACGCACTTTTTATTAGATTTAAAGAGATTTATTAAGTTAAGCATTTTTACCTTAAAACTTCATTTTTTAGTTAGAAATTAATTAATTAGTTTGAAATTATTTTGAAGACATTTATTTTTTTAATTATCGGGGTCGGGGTGTTGGTAAGTTCACAGCTCTAGTCCCCCCCCGCTGTTGTCCTTTGCCAGTCACCAGGGTTTCGTTCAACCCTGGTCCGTTCCGTCTGGCACGCGTCTCGCCTTGCTCAACCCCTCTTCCCACTTCCGGAGAAGATCAGCAACCGCTGCAGGGTTCGCCCGATGGTCTTCCGGTCCCAAGGTCGTATTAATGTGTGTGCATTTGAAAAGATGTTGTGTTGTGTGTATTTGTGTTTTACATATTTGTATTTTTTTTTAGTCCCCCCCGCTCCTCTCCTACTTCGAACGAGGGGTTAAAATCCAATGCCCAACCCAACTCTTCCTCCCGCCTGTTTCCCCTCCCGTTTCCACTTACGTTAGCGGCCAGTCTGAGATTGGTGTTAAGTGAGCGGACGCTCATGCGGGGGGAGTACTTCCCCCCGGATGGCGTCGGCTGAAGTACCGCGGCGCCCCCCGTGCGGCTGAAGTGGCGCAGAGCGCCGGAAACGATCTCGGACACTGGGCGGCGGCGCTTCTCGCTACAAGGGCGCATCGACACTCCAAGTGGTACCGACAGCCCGCTGCTATCCAGTTGACTTCTAAACAAAAAGAAGAACAAAATATAAAAATAAAAAGATAAGTTAAATACCGCACTCATTACGATAGAAATAATATAAAACAAAGAATATAAAAATAAAAAGATCAGTTAAATACCGGAGTCATTACGGTAGAAATATGGCTTAAGCTAACAATAAAAAAAAATTAAAATCTATCAACACAATTTTGATTTGGTCTATTTTATACGTTTGTTATTTTCATGACGGGATGCAAACTTTTCCATTAGTATGCCGAAGAAGATCTTTTTAGTAAACGTTTGAAAGATCTACAACTTTGGATTGAACAGTTCAATCAAGATTAAAAAACACAGTAACACAAATTTGGAAGTGGAGACCAATTAAAACACTAAGAATGGGGTTGGTCTAGCGTGGTCATACCAAGATTACAAAAAAAAGTAACACAAATTTGGAAGTGGAGACTATATAATTAATGGAGCGCTGATTGAAGTGCAAGAAATTTTTTTTTTAAATGGTCGTTCTAGACGCCCCAAATTTTTATCCTTGGCGACCCAAAAGGGGGGTCTAACTCCAAATTTTTCCCTTTGCTAACCCAAAAGAGGGGTCTAGACTCCCCCTGGTTACGCCCATGTATGTATATAATCTTTAATTAAATATAAGATTATGGATAAAAAAGTTTATGATACTTGACTTTATAATCAAGACAATAAAATTACTATTCTATTATTACGTAATTATTAAAAAACTATGATTTCTAATTTAATTATAAAATTATATAAACACATTATTATTAAAAGAATTAAAAAATAAAATTTATAAGTTGCAATAAGGTTTTTTTTTAATATTACACAATTTTAAAGCATTTATAAGCTCGTTTTACGTTTTACGCGTTTTAAGCCCATTTTAAGGCAGCGCGGATATATTGGCTACACCCCCCCCAAAAAAAATTTGGTTCTTGCCAGACACCCCCCTAAAATTTGACACTCCCCCCCCAAATCCGAGAGGCTGTCCACCTATGCCGCTGACCGAAGCGAAGCGGAGAAGTTTTTTGCTTTTTGGGGGTCAATTGTGATACCAAAACTGTTTTATAGGCGCCGAGCGATTAGCGAGGCGCTAGAAAATTTTGAATTTTTAGCCTCTGCATAGTCTGCAAACCCCCAAAATTTATCATCTGCATAGATTAACAAGGGGGGGGTACGGTGGGGTCCACCCCCCCTAGCCTCGAAATTTTGGGGGCCCCCAGAAAAAAAATTCAGGGGCTCCCCTTTCCCCAAATTTTCGAATTTTTTACCCCTGACCCCCCTCTAGATTTTGAAATCTGACCCCCCCTCCCCTCTCGAGAAAATTTTAAGTACTTTTTTTATACTAAATTTTCTTCCAAAAACGTGAATTTTTTACACAAATTCATGTTTTCACATCTTTTTTATACCTGAATATCGCTTTTTATTCAATAAAATGTAGTATTATCCTATAAAAAACCTATTATTAAACCTTTAATGGTTTAAAAGTTTTTTGCTTCGAAAATTGGACCCCACCTGATCCCCCTCTAGGTTTCAAAATCTTTCACCCCGGGTCGCCCCCCCCCCCAAAAAGCTAGGGGGGGTTCGACCCCCCTCCTAGATTTTGAAATGTCATTTACCTGGGGTAAATACCCCCCTAGCTTTTTGCCCGTGTTCATCTATGATCATCTGGCAACCATTTCGGGGGAGGGGGGTAGCCGCCCCCCCCCCGCCTAATCACTTTCCTTATTTTCCCCCCGCCCGACCGTTTCGAAGGGGGGGGGGGGCGCCCCCCTAGTTATGTCTCTGGAATCTTTCCTAAGCTTATGTAGGTCGGACGTCCACGTAGGACCGGACACCCATGTCCCCAATTTTAGAAAATTGAAGAAAAAAATCAAAATGACTTATTATTAATGCTCCCAAACACAAGTTTTGAAGTCAAAACGAATGTTTTAAGCAATAAAAAGCTTAAAAAAATATCAAGGTTTTTTTAACCTAAAACTACTGTTTGTTACCTGTTTTTTCCTTTAAAATCGAAAAAGGCTAAAATGCACTCAAAATTACAAACACGAAATAAATAAAACAGTACCTTACGTTCTTCGGATTTTAAGCTCCTTTGTAAATGCGGGTTTAACCCCGCCTTTCACCCTCGCCATGTACGGAAGGAAAAGTATACCAATACCCCTTCTCTATCAACTCCAAAAAAAATCCACAAGTTGTTTTTGTGGTAAATTTAACACATAAAATTTGGAAATAACCCCTAACTCCCCTACTTTGACCTAGGCATTCACAAATTATACCCCAGGCAGGTTTGGAATGTATTTTTCCCCGGAATTATGGGCCTAGCCAGGAATTCGGAAAGAAAAGGTCCAATTCTATCCTGAACAAAATTTTGGAAAAGAGGCTCTAGGGAGGAGGGTCCGAGTCCGAATGGTTAAAAAATCGTATTATTCAATAAAAATAAGTCTGTATAACAAAGAAAAAAATTGTTACAAACCAATTTTGATACCTTATAATTTTTGATTTCTAAAACATTTTTATTTAACAACTAACAATGGGTACATTAAATTAGCGCTGAGCAAGAAAATGTTTTTTAAAATTACTTCTCTTAACCTTTAAATTTCTAATCTTACTAACAAATTAAAAGAGGAGGAGGGTTTAACTCCAAAGTGGTCGTAGCTAGATTACAAAACAATAACAAAGTCACACAAATTTAGAAGAAGAGACCAGACTAATTAAAACATTAAGAATGTTTTGATTGTTTTACTACAAAATAACATCTACTCTTTGCCATAAAAACTTTTCGCAAAATTAAAAAGATTCAAAAAAAAAAAATTTTAAAAAGATAAAATTAGAAGATTTGGGCTTTTTCCAAATGTACCGGTAATAAAAGAAGAAAAACAATCGAGCACTCAGCGGAGCGAAACTCGAGAAAATTTTTTTAAAAATTACCTTTTTAGACCCCCAAATTTTTATCCTTGCCGACCCAAAAGGGGGTCTAACGTCTAACCAAATTTTTACCCTTCTCGACCCAAAAAGGAGGGGGATCTATACCCTTTGCCCGGACCTCCACACCCTCCTTGCTACGCCCATGTTCGGGATATCACCTTTTCCTAATCGGATTTTGCGGCCTTTACCCTAGGGTAGATATCCTGCCCATTTCCCTAAGCTTGGGTAGGTCGGGCACTTATGATAGACTACAATAAATTACATGTGAACACGTAAAAACTTTTCCTCTGTTATCATGTACCTCCAGTCCAAACTCCACTTTGGTACGAGTAAACCCCCCCCCCCAACTTACATGCTGCTCTCCGCCCCAATTCCGTTTTCTTTATTTTCGACTGGGTTATTTCCTTTGGCGTTGAAGAAGAGCTTCCTTAGCAGTCCAGTGCTTCCCCTTACAGCCCCTCCCGCTCCCAGCAATTTCCTCCGGCGCCGTCGTCCCTCCGCGCTGGCGTGGTCGTCCTCGCCCGTCGGGGTCCCCGAAATCTTTCCCGAGGTCTCGCGGCTATTTTCACCTCCGCCCGCGGGTGAGTCGTAGTAATAATGGGCGTTCCCGTTGGCCACGTCATCCCTTCCGAATCCGGAAAACAACCGATCCGGGCTCTCGTTGTTATTATTGCCAATGACGGTAGCGGAGGGACTTCCGGAGCCGACTGTCATGGAAAAGGGCCGCGCCCGCCGCGTGCTGGCGGCAGAACGCGGCGTGACGGACGTCAGACCGACCGGGTTCAACTCCGCGTAACTGCGGTTACGCGGGCTGTCCAAATCCTCCAATACCTAGAAAATGTATTGAGGTGACAGCAAACGCTAATAAGCATAGATTGGACATGAGGCTTACCTATATCCAGAGGTGACCAGGGGAGGGCTGGTAAATATCTAATCAAGTATAATACTAAAAAATGATAAAAATAAGATTTTTAAAGAATTTCGCCCTTAAAATTTTTTGCCGGGTATACTGCCTAAAAAATACGGGAGGCTGATAATGCTCATAAACAGGTTAATTAATTTCTTTTTCAATTGTTTCGATGTCTTATATTCTTTTTGAAGCAGCAGCATTGTATTTGCTTTTTTAAATTAAAATATAGTTATTAAAACCGTATTATATTTATTAATTGTTTTATTAAAAAATATACCGGCGGTTAATCAAACAGTATTACGCTACGCCAATTACGTTTCATTCTAGAAAACAACCACGAAAACATCAGAAATTTCCTTCATGTGCGAAATAGTGTATTAATTACCTAAGAATTAATTTAAAATTTTAAATAACCAGTATTATAGAATTATTAAATATCAATTAAATCGACTTTTTAATCCACAGAAAATTAGTAAAAGATATTTATTCCATAAGCTCAACTCCTTTAAGGCCCAGCCCAATTTCGTCTATACTCTGGCACGTACGCGTCCCAAAATTATGTCTCTATACTATGTCCTGTACGCGTCCCGAAATTCGATTTGACCGATCATAATTCAAATCATAGATGAACAAGGGGGGGGGGGTAGGGTGGGGTCCACCCCCCGCCTCGAAATTTTGGGGGCTCCTCCCTAGAAAAAAATCCAGGGCCCCCCTTCCCCCCAAATTTTCAAATTTTTAACCCCTGACCCCCCTCTCTAGATTTTGAAATAAGCCCCCCCCCCCATTAGCAATAG
>JASAMX010021873.1:0-41489 GCA_030248175.1 Microlaimidae sp. YZB2_3
TCAGTCCAGTTAGTTTATTTAAAATTTCTATACGAAAAGTTAGAAGTGGACTTATAGTTTGATTGGCCATACATTAAGATGTCTACACTTTTGTGGTCTATTTAGAATCGGTTCGGAAACATTCACATTAAAGATATGCAAATCCTCATTGCATTTGGTGTGATTTGGTTCAAAAAAGCACCCTAGAAAAATGCATCCGCTAAAAAAAGGCCTGATTAGTGTAAAAACGCCAAAAAACGATTAAAAAACGCAGCGGCTTATGAAAAAAGGACCCCATGACGGGAAAAGTCAAAAGGAAAGAATGCACCTTAGAAAACATGCACCTGCGAAAAAAGAGCCCCACTTGTGTAAAAACGCTGAGAAACTATGAAAAAACGCACTTGCCTATGAAAAAAGGGCCCCACAATTAGAAACTATTTTTTTGTTACGTAATAAGGTAATCTGCGAAAAAAAAGCATGTGTGTGGAAAAAGTTTTGATGAAGCGGTGGTAATTCAAAAAAAGTACGAACACTATAAACAATATGAAAGGAGAGCATTTTTTAAGAATAAATAGCTTGTGCAAATAAAAAATTTACAATATTCATGGAAGAAAAGTAAAAAGGTAAAAGAAAACAAGTGAATTAAAATTAATATGTAACATTACATTTTTTTAAAATATAGCAAAATAAATTCGTAAATGTTTTGTAAACATAATTAAAAAAATTGAAACTGCGAAACATAGGTTTAACGGTTAAAATAACAAAGTAGGGTAACTGACTTAATTTCGGCCACGCCTTAATTTCGGACACCAATTTAGGGTGTTAGAAAATTGGCTTATTTTTAAAGCACAAAAGAACTAGCACAAAAATAACTGGATTAATGTTGAATAAAGTGTTTTTACAAAATTTTTTTATTTTTATTATTCTACATTATCAACATTTTCACACGAAAAATTGAATTTTTTACGATTTTTTTTTAAAGTGGGGTGGTTATAATCAAAGTAATGTGTGACGACCCATAGTAGAAGCGAAAATAACCAGGCGCTGAAAAATTTTAAAAGCCAAATTTATTGAAAGATTTGGCCGATACAGGAATTGAACCCGTAACCTCCAAAGTACTGGACTAATGTTGAATAAAGTGTTTTTGCAAAAAATTTTTATTTTTGTTATTCTACATTATCAACATTTTCATACAAAAAGTGAATTTTTTGTGATTTTCCTAATTTTTGCTTTGTGTTTCAACTGCATCAAATTTAGAACGAAGCAATAGATAACCTTAAAATATCTTCTATTTAAGGCTCAAATTTGTTAATTTTCATGTTTTGATATTTTCTTCATAATCATTTTGCAATGCGTTTAACTAACTGCGCATTTTAAGATTCCGTTAATTTCGGCCACATGAAAATTTAGGTGAAAGAACCTGCCGTTTATTGCTGTTTTTAAATATCATTGTACTAAAAGAATTTTTTTTCCTCGTTTGACTTTGTTTTGACGTTTTTTATGCCAAAAATAAAAATTGAACAAAAAATACAAGTTATCAAAACTTGTTTTTTTAACGTTTTGACACAATTATTTAAAGTCTTGCTAATAACTATTAAAGTTCGCAAACGGGAAAAAATAAGTTATATGTATCAAGAACAATACCTAAGGGTAAATTTGCAACCTTAGAAATTTTTATTGTTCGTTTAAGCAATAGTTATGGCCAGTTTTTTGTAGGTGGCCGAAATAAATGGCACGCGCCTTAACTTCGGCCACTTTAAAAAAAAGTTTAAACCTTCACTGATTTTTAAGTGTAACAGAAATATTCAAATTTTGCACTGGAATAATATATATAGCTATTGTTTGATTTTTAGGCCAAATTTTGGCTTGATTGAAAAAGCCAGTAAAAACTTATTCAAAAAAATTAAAAAAACGTGGCCGAAATTAAGTCAGTTATCCTACATATTTTAATAGTTTGCCATTAATCTTCTTGGTCAATATCATCGCGAATTTATAGTTATTATAAGATCGAAAAAAATTTTAATCGGCAACGGTCATGGCAAAATAATTATTATATCATTTTTAAAAACATTAGAAGGAAAAATTTTGTTTTCACACGGTTTTACAAAAAAAATGTATAAAATCTACGTATATATGTATCTGATTTTTTTCTGCAAAATAAGTTTAAATCGTCTATTTACTTTATTTTAATTTGCCGTATTAATTTATTTTTCTAATTGGGACTTTTTTTCGCAGAGTTGGGTGTATTTTTTCTGGGGTGCGTTTTTTCCTTTACTGTGGGGTTTTGTGAAAAAACGCACCCTTGAAAAAATGAACCCGCGAAAAAAAGTACCGAAATAAAAAAGTGCCGCACATTTACCGCAAAAAAAGCAAATTTATCAACAAAAACTGTTTTTTTTAGTTTACTTTTATTGATTTTTTAAAGAAAATTTGCTACAACGTGGTTTTTTTAGAAAATAGATTAGGCGCGGTCAAAGAATTCCCAGATAATTATTTCGCCCACAAAAATGGAAAAATAATTATTATATCAATTTTAAAAACATTACAAGGATATACTTTGTTTTCACACGATTTTAGAGAAAAAAATTATATAAAATCTACGTATGTATCTGATATTTTTTCTGCAAAATATTTTGAATAGTGTTCACTTTATTTTAATTTGCCGTATTAATTTCTTTGCCTTATTGGGACTTTTTTCGCAGAGTTGGGTGTATTTTTTCTAGGTTGCGTTTTTTCTTTACTGTAGGGTTTTGTAAGAAAACGCACCCTGGAAAAAATGCTCCCGCGAAAAAACTACCAAAAATAAAGAAGTGTTCAGCATCCGTACATCTACCGCAAAAATAGCAACATTATCAACAAAATTTTTTTTTAGTTTATGATTTTCAAATATTTAGCCTTTTTTTTCAAATTAAATTTACAAATTCACCAGCTTTTTTTAAATTGATGTTTCTCGTTATTTGGGTAGGTCATTGGCGACCGTCTTAACACAGTGTCATAGATTTAATTTGAATATTTTAATACCAACTTATTTAAATTATAGTTTGTTTGAGACATGGTTTGTAGGCAAAAATAAAATGGTCTAATTCTTTATTCCAACGTTTCGATCAAAAACAGATCATCGTCAGGGTCTAAAATATTAACAATGTAAAAACAAGGAATAATCAACAGAACGCGTAGTATTAAAGTATAATATTTAATAAAATTATTCAAAGCTGCAAATAAATAATGTAAAATAAACAGATAAAATAAAATCAATTATAAAGCGTATTTATCAAGTAAAGTCATATAAACACTAGGAACAAGTTTAGACATCTCAAGTGAGTGCGCGTTTAAAAAATTCGGATTATTTCTATTAGCTAAAATATAACAAGCCTCTTTAAAACATAACTTATTAAAATTGTCCTCAAAACAAAGAAACTTACAAAAACTAAAACTGCGCTTAGTATCTATCTAGCATGTAATGAAACACCTGATAGAGAAGATGAGTTAGCGGAACTATTTACAGCACGTTTATGTTCTGAGGACAATAAAAGTATGTTATAAAACTTCTTAGAGTTCGGCCCACATAGAAATAATCCGAATTTCTTTAACCCAAAAAAAACGCGCACTCACTTGAGATGTCTAAACTTGTTCCTAGTGTTTATATGACTTTACTTGATAAATACGCTTTATAATTGATTTTATTTTATCTGTTTATTTTACATTATTTATTTGCAGCTTTGAATAATTTTATTAAATATTATACTTTAATACTACGCGTTGTGTTGATTATTCCTTGTTTTTACATTGTTAATATTTTAGACCCTGACGATGATCTGTTTTTGATCGAAACGTTGGAATAAAGAATTAGACCATTTTATTTTTGCCTACAAACCATGTCTCAAACAAACTATAATTTAAATTACGACTCACAAGGCAACCCTAAAAGATTTCGTGAATATCTAAGAATCCGCTATGGGAAAGAAGCGGTTTATTCCTTTAACACTGTATTGCGTTGGAATGACAAATTGGCGCGTATTAGATCCAGAATAAAATTTCTTCAATGCTGCAAAACCCATTTGGTTATTCCTAATTTTGTTGATCATATTTTTAACTATTATAATCGCCAGGCTGGTCCTAACACTAAGAAATGTATTTCTGTTTTAAAACTTAAAATTTTAAAGACTGCAGTTCAAGACAGTTTTACTTCCGAAACTTTTATCAAAAAATCGCTCACAAACTCTTTGCTTTATTTCAAAAATATTCCGGATCAAAACATTTTATCAACTATTTTACTTTTGGCAAAAAATCGTTATTTTTGCAGTTTTAAAGAATCTCAACTTAATTTGAACCATAAGTTTAAAAAACTTTACTCACAGAAATATGGGTGTTTCTACAATAACGAAAGTATTTGGCCGGACAAACAATTTAGGAATTCAATTGTTGTAAATAACACTTCGAGTAGTTTTACTGAGGCACAGTTAGACGTTTTAGCATGTGGTCCGAAATTCTGTCTGCCACCAAAAAATGTACCTATTCTTGACACTATCAGTGCTGTAGAA
The DNA here is from genome assembly GCA_030248175.1 of Microlaimidae sp. YZB2_3. Lineage (NCBI taxonomy): Eukaryota > Metazoa > Nematoda > Chromadorea > Desmodorida > Microlaimidae > Microlaimidae sp. YZB2_3. Next base: position 4,521 of record JASAMX010021873.1, read on the forward strand.
AATGCATTAGTAAAAATAGACAAAACTGTTGATTCACATGTTCCTATCGATAGTGTACGCGCGCAAGTTTCATCCTGTTTGATGCGTAGCTCCGTGTGTAATAATGTGTCAAGCGCTGTTTATCAGAAAATTCAAACCGTTGTATCTGAATTAAAAGAAAAGGCAAAAGAAGAAGATTTGATATTTGTTTCCGCCGACAAAGGGTCTAAAACAGTGGTCTTACAAAAGCAAACTTATAATTCAAAATTATCATCTCATTTTTCCAATCCCAACCTTTTTTCAAAAACAACAAAAAACAAAATTAAAGGCGCGTATTCTGATATCAAATCTGTTCTTTCGTCTTTTTTATGTTCCTCAATTATTATGAGCGTGCTTCCAAGTTTTGACAGAAGTGTTTTACCCAATCCTTACGGTCTTATAAAAGTTCACAAACCTGATAATCCTGTTAGAATAATCACCCCTATGTATGGTTCTATGTTTTATAACATTGCTAAAAAGTTAGATTTAGTTTTAAAACCATCAGTTCAGTTTTTAGAATATAGAATATCATCCATTTCTTGTTTTATTAGCGAGCTTAGAAATATTGTGATTCAGCCTAGTTATTTTATGGTAAGTATAGATGTAGTTAGCTTGTTTGATAATGTTGATACTGGTTTTATGCTTAATGAATTGCCAAAAGTTTTAACTAATTCTGAGCGTTTTTGGCGTGAAAATGTTTCATTTTTTAAGTCTGCTAGTGTTTCAACGATTGTTCAATTATTTCAGTGCATTTTAAACAGTAGTTTTTTAAAGTTTAATAATAATTTATTGTTTCAAAATTATGGTGTGCCTATGGGTAGTCCAATTTCAGTTTCTATTAGTGACTTATATTTAGGTATTTTAGAAACTCAATTTCTTAACAATGTTTGTTCTTCTTTTATTAAGCCAATTTTTTATCGTAGATACATTGATGATGTTTTTCTTTTGTTTGAATATAGGGTGCCTTATTTAAATTGTAGTTCTATGTTAAATGCCTTTTTAGAGGAGTTTCACGATTTCTTAAAATTAACAAAAATTCGTTTTACAGTAGAGTTTGAGATCGCTAATTCTTTATCATTTTTAGACTGTCTTATCAAACGATCAGAAAGTAAAATTGATGTGCAAGTTTATCGTAAGCCTACACATTCTAACCGGTACATTTCAAAATACTCTTTCATTCCAAAACAATATGTATCCGGCACTTTTAACACTCTAAAACTTCGAGCGCTACGATACTGCACTAACTCAATTTGTCTTAAAGATGAGTTTGATTTTTTGTTTAACATTTTTGTAAATAAACATGGCTATTCTAAGGAATTGGTTGCCAAATTTTTTGATATATCGCGTCTTAAATCGGGCTGTGCCCCACCCCCTATTCCTAAAACCGCTTTACCTTCTATTATTCTTCCGTTTTTTGGTAAAACTTCTTACGTTTTAAAGCGCATTCTTAGCAATGTGGGTTTTCAAACATTTTATCGTTCCACTAAATCCATCCGTTCGCTTTTGTTTTACCAAAATGAGTCGCGCATACCGTCCGAAAATTTGGCCAGTAATAATGTAGTGTATCTTTTAAATTGCGATGTTTGTGATTGTTTTTATGTGGGCCGAACCCAAAGAAGTTTTATAACTCGTTTTTCAGAACATAAACGTGCTGTAAATAGTTCCGCTAACTCATCTTCTCTATCAGGTGTTTCATTACATGCTAGAAATACTAAGCACAGTTTTAGTTTTTGTAAGTTTCTTTGTTTTGAGGACAATTTTAATAAGTTATGTTTTAAAGAGGCTTGTTATATTTTAGCTAATAGAAATAATCCGAATTTTTTAAACGCGCACTCACTTGAGATGTCTAAACTTGTTCCTAGTGTTTATATGACTTTACTTGATAAATACGCTTTATAATTGATTTTATTTTATCTGTTTATTTTACATTATTTATTTGCAGCTTTGAATAATTTTATTAAATATTATACTTTAATACTACGCGTTGTGTTGATTATTCCTTGTTTTTACATTGTTAATATTTTAGACCCTGACGATGATCTGTTTTTGATCGAAACGTTGGAATAAAGAATTAGACCATTTTATTTTTGCCTACAAACCATGTCTCAAACAAACTATAATTTAAATTTATTTTACTTAGCACACTTCTGTATAAGTTTTCAGCTTATGGTAGGCTTTGTTTGTACGATTAGTTATTAAATAGCTAAATAAAAAACCAGATACTAAAAACTTGGCAGTTCGTAAAAGTATCTCTTTTTGATGTGATTAACGAGTGGTGGTTGTTGGTATTATTTTTCAAAAAAAAAAAATTGTTGTGCTGAAAATAGTTAAGTTGAATAAAAAAATTGCGCAAATGATGTCAAGTAAACATGATATTTCTTGCCAACAGAAAAAAGTCCGGGTTCCTATATAACAATTATTTCTTTCGCTCTGACTTATTAATTATCAAATTTCATTCCACACTGCACATATTTTTGTATATAAAATATGGTCCTTTATTTTCTTGTTGTTCATGGTTTCAGTAAAAATAGGTCAAAGAGCGTTGAAAAAAATATGTTTATTGCAGAACAATTAAAATTTTTTTAATTTCTGTCACTTTGTAATTTGTAGCTGTGTAGCTCCGGAGTGACGCTTTAGTTTTATAAGCTCCGGTATTCTGCTTCATATTTGTTCCAGTTTTTCCATTCATTAAATAGAAACAAAGGATGAAAAACATATAAAAATAGTTTTTTTGTAAACTAAGTTTTTGGCAAACTTATTAAAAAACATTAATGATAGTTGTATAACAAAGCGGCAATAAAATAAAGTAGAATTTTAAGGCTAATTTAGTTTAAACGGCGCAGTGCCGGGGAATTTTTATTTTTAGAACTGAAATATATTTCACTGCATAAAATAAGAGACAACTACAAATAGGTGGCTTTAATTGACAACTACATATCGGCTGCATTTGCTGCAGTAACAAAGATTTGTTGACATTACTTACGGAACAAAACCGCCAGTTGTGGCACTGATCATTTGCGCTTGATTCTCAAGAAGTTCATTGTCCTCCTCTATTCTCTGCTTCAATAATTCGTGAGTCAATCCAGCTATATCTCCTTCTATTATCACGCTAGGATTGGATAAATACGAGCTTTCGGAGCTATCTAAGTTAAGAACCAAACTTACTAATTACCATAGCGAATTATAAAAGACACACATTCTACTCTCTTAAAAGTGATTGGTTAATATAACGTAGAAATTAGTAAGTTTCTACGAATTTTTTAACGGGAAAGGATCCGCTCACTTAATTAGTAACTTTTACGATTTTTTTTATTTATTAAAGGCTTAATAAAAAATTAGTGAAACTCCCGTCTTACAATAAAATTTTTCCTACAAAACTCCGGTTAAAGGATGCATAGAATAGGTTTACATGAAGCAAGAATTTATAATACTTAACAAGCATAATAAATTAAAAATTCAAAACAATAGTTTTAACGTCCAAATTTTACTTTTATTTTAGTTTCAGCGCGATGGCGAGAAGAAAAGTCCTTCTTCGGCCAAACATTTTTCCCTATTTTTTCTTATTTAACCATTTTAAGGGTGAAGAAAAAAGTGATTTATGGTTACTTTTCAAATATAAGATTGTTTTAATTAAAAAACAAAACATTTCTTACCTTAGTCTGTCCTTCCTTAATTTGTTTTGTAAATAAAAGTGCAGATTTCACACTTTAAAAAAATAAATAAAGTGTTGCAAAAACTTAAAATCCCTAGCAGAAATTTTTACACACTTCAAACTAAGGATTTAAAGTCAGTGCACACACAAGCAATTTCTGCCATCTTAATTCCATAGAAATCATCAGCGCCTTTGAAGTTTTTTCTTTGCAAAGTAATTTTGTTTTAACAATAGCAAAGAATTTCCAATATTTCCAACAAAATATCCTCACAAGTTTGCTATATTTAGAACAAAATCAAAGGAAACGTCCCGTGGTAAATATTAAAACTTTAAAAAGAGTCGGATTAAATTGGCCGAACCTTATTTTTTTGTTTTAAAACAATTAGTTTTGTTATTAATAAACATAAAACAAAAAATGAAGGTTGAAAGAATTTGACTTCAGTTACAAATAGGATTTGATTATTTTCGTAGAATATATTTATATAAATAGTCAAACAAAAGTAGTGAACCTAATTATAAAACAAAAAACCGCCGCACGAGACAAAACTGTATGTTTAATATGTAAAGAGCAATTCGTTGTTACTCTGACACAAAGAGTCACAATAATTACAAAATCAACGTGACTCTGACTCATTTTGTTTAGATTTATTATGGTTTAAGATATAAAAAGAGTCACAGTTATGGGCATTTTATAACGCTTCTGGCTCATTGTGTCAGAGTAACGACGAATTATCGATTTCAACGAGATTTTTCTAAGTTAATTTTACGAATTTTTTCGTTCAATCAACTAATATTATAGCAACACTTTTCTAACCTACGTATTTCGTTAATTTAATCAAAATGTGATTTACGACTTTTTTTTCAACGAATTTTTTAGGGCCACTTTTTAGAGAGAAGTTTTGCGAATAACCAACTGGTTCTCATCTTACGATCGACAAATATTAATATAAATAAATATTACTTCAGAAATAATATTATTAAACAAATAAAATTATTGTCAAATAATAGATCGCTATCATACACGATTAATTTGTTCGCTAGATTTTAACCACAAAAAAACTAAAATGTCTCTCATAAATTGTACTTTCAACTAGTATAGGTGCTGTTTCTGACAAAACCGATGTGTAAAATAGAAACTGATATTATTCAAACTGAACTTATTTACCACTAAGCTTAAAAATAAATATACCCACAATACCTAAATTTGTCTTTGCTTTAGTTTTGGTCTCTTTGCAACCGCCAATAACAGTTTAAAATTGCTTACTGTAATCGCGTATCGCGTTTTCTTTGGCTGTAAAATCGGAAACGAGTAAGCAAGGCGTGCCCTTTTAAAATATATATCACGTTTTTTGACGCGCGATGACCACCAAGTGGGCCAACAAATCATGCGCACAATTATAACAAACAAAATATACGGCAGCAATCTTTTTAATTAACAAAAAAATAAACTACGAAAACGCTGGCAACTATGAGTATTCTACGAGTAAATAACATAAGAATAATAAATTAAATTTTATAGCCAATTTCTTAACGCCAGAAAAAACTCACTTGGAATTAAATGACTTTTGCTTAAAGGTGCGGTGCGGAGACAAACTTTTTGTCTTCGATTTTGATAATTTTTTGTGAAAACATTGCCCCTGCCCCCAATAGCCCACAAAAATTTTTTTAACAAAATATCTCCCGTGGTTCAGGAGTTATGACCCCCCAAAAATAGCGTTTTTCGACAATTCTGTACGTGAAAGATTGCTCAATGAGTATAACAATTTGCGTTACAAGTTGTGCACTCAAAAAAAGCGGCTACTTTCTACTTTTATTTGATACCTTGATCGTTAAAATGGGTGCAATATTTGTCGAAAAAATCTTCTTATTTACAAAAAATTTTAAAAAATAATAAAAGCTATTTTTTAACAGATTTTACATATTTGATATTAAAACAAACTAATAATTCTTGTTAAAAATACATATATCTTTGGTTGAAGTTTCATATTTAAAATTAAAATTTTACTCTATGGACTAGTTCTGAATAAGCGTCTTTTACTGTACAAGACAGGGTACAAAAAGAAAAAAATAAAATTTGAAAAAATCTTATTTTTTTTTATTTTTTATAGTTTAAACGTATGCTTAATTAAAATTGCTACACGATGATATTTTCACTAGGCTAAAGAGCTTAAATATATCAGTTTATACTAAATAAGTTTTGGTTTTTTGATTAAAAATTACAATAGTTAGAAAGCATCACTAAAATAGTATTTTCGTGAAAAATGATTTTAAATTAAAAAAATAAAGTTGGAGTTGGTGCTTTGAAACTAATTTCCAACCTACATGGGGTTTTCTTAATGTTTTGATTGTAAAATTATTCAAAATTTTAAAATTAATTTTAAAAAGTCCATTCCAAACTTTTAAATAAAGCATTTTTTGTAATTGAAACATTAAAAATGTGGAAAACAAGAGCACCAGCAGCGCCGTACTTACAAAGCGGCAAAAAACTAAAAATACTCAAAAAATGCTTTTACTTTTGTAATATTAAGAAATATTTAAGAAATTTCGAAGGGAAGAAGTCGAGATATTAAACCAATAAATATTTGAAACATTTCAAACCGTAAAATGTACTAGTCGCTCGCTGTTTCTCAATTTCCTCCCTACATATGATTGGCGCTAGCTGTATTGTACCCTCTTTCATACATAAAAAAACCCTTATTCAGAACTAGTCAATTAAAATGTTAAAACATACCATCACAGTATCCTTCGCCACAGTTTTCCCTCATATAATTGGGATTTGCATCGCAAAATTTTCCGGTTCGTAAGCCCTGGCATATAATGGCAACGTTAGGACTTGTAGCGTCGCCAGGATTGATATTGTAATAAGTATTTAGGAACAAAGATGCCAGAAGACAGCTTAATCGCACCATTATTTTTCTAGTCAAAATAAATATCAAAATAAGTTAATGCCAATGTGAGTTTATTAATTGTCACTAAACTTTCCCACAATAATTTGTCAGCAAAATTTAAAACCATATACTTTTTAACTAATAGCAAAGATGTTTTTAAACCCAATGTGTTTTAAGAACACATTGGGTTTGAAATAAATTTCAAAATATCACAAACAATACAACGTACTACTGAAAAGTTACTTAAACTTTTTTATATTCCAATTGAATTTTAAAAATTTGTGATTTCGAAATAAATCGTGGGAAAAATAGTAGTTTTCTGCATTAAATTAAATTTTATTGAATTTCCTTTTATTTCGTTAAAATAACAGGAAACATACAGAAGCTAGTTTAAACTGGACTTGAAATTGCATGTACCTTTTACATAAATGAAACCAAAAAATATATATATAAATAAATAAAACAAATAAAAGATAAATGTGTTTGACAACTGAAACCCACAACCTGACTGCAATAAAATACCCAAAAGTGAGATAGTTCTGTCAAAACCATGCCAATCACAGCCGCGAAATGATTCCGGATTCACCACAAGCGTGAATGACAAAAGAAAAACCAAACCGTCACACTTCTAGGTTAAAACCAAACCAAGCTTTGAAATAAATTTTGAAGTTATTAAACGCCTAAATTACATAAACACAATGGGGATTTACAAAAACATTAGTACTAATATCAAAAGTATATTTTTGTTAATATTATACAATATATATTCTAAAAATTAATTGGCGTTGTAAAACAAATTATTCTCCAGAAAACTGTTTAAAAATTTTTTTCACTCATGTTTTTAAAAAATCTATGCTTGTTTTAATTACAAATCATGGTAGGAATGCCATTCCATAGCCGTACAGAATGTCCTAGAGCGAATAAACTGGTCCTGAAAAAACGTTAAACTGGCAAATGATATTCATATTCATTAGTTCTTAACTGATTTCTTCCTTTTAAATTACAATCTGAAGTTAAGGTCAGTTTATTTGCAGGTGGGCAACGTAATTCATGATGACCTACAGAAATGAAACCGCTATAATTTTTAAGTTCTTGATAGGCATGGAATAGTCTTTGTAGAGCATTCAAAGCCAGGATTGTAGGCATTTTTCCAGTTTAAATCGATCCTTTTGCAAACAAGAATAATACACCGCCAAACCGCATGTTAAAGAAAAAATATTGTGCTAAAAAATATATTTTTAAGAGTGTTAGAGCTGACATTTTTACCTAAAACTTTGAAATTGCACCCGCGGCTTTTCTTAAAGAGGCACTCTTTATTTGAGTATGTTGACTCTGCGAAACTTTTTCATTAACATTTAAGCCCAGATATTTATACTGTTTAACTTTTTCAATAATATTTTTGCACAATTTCAAAACAGAGGACGAATTGACCAGATTGTTATACAAGGAAAGTAGAATGTATTTAGTTTTGTTTGTACTAACAGTTAAGAACCTTTGTGAAAAACTCATTTATTAGTTTTATGTCATCATTGAGAGCAATTTCATCCTCAACTGACACAATAGGCTTGATCAGAGACAAGTTGTCCGCATACATTAAAATCCTTTATTGAGGCGACAAAGTGATTTAAGCTAAAAAAATTACAATAGGCATATATAGGAGGGGGACAAGCTTTGATCCTGAAGGCACTCCACTTGAGACAGGCCTTTTTCTTGATAATACACTATTCACCTTAAATTTGAACTCCCCCTGAAAGAAAACATTTTACATAATTTAACAGGAAAGTACTAACAGCAAATTCCTCCTGGAGACATTTTAAAAGGTTTTGATGCAGAAAGGAATCCAAAGCTTTACTTATGTCAAAAAATACAGCAGCTACTTCAGTTGAAGTTCCATTTAATCCACACCATTAAAATCCGTCACATACATATTCTTCAAAAAGTATCAAAACATCAATGGTACTACGAAATTTTTTAAAACCAAATTGTATATTTGACAGTAGTGGATCTAAAAAGGTTTTTAAAATTTCTATTACATGTGCTTTACACAATTTGGACACAATGCTGGTCATTGAATAAAATATAATTGTTTTCGGGCGTTATCCTCAAGTTGATAAAACTTTATTACTTTACGTTTCAAAACAAGCAACGTGTTTCTTCGTCAGGAAAAAGGCTAAAACATATACAATACAAGAAAAGCTTACAAAAACATATTAAATACATTACATTATCAAGTGCAAAAATACAAAAATAAGTAAACTTTACAAAATTTTTAACTTTAAAATATACAGATAAAAATTGTTTTGAGTGGTATTATTATACTTAAAACATAACAATAAAAATTATTTGAAAAAATTTTTGGTTAATTTTTGAAGCAGTAAATAATGCAAGTTAAAAAACTTTTCCGATAAAAAAACAGTAAGTGTTAAAGCTAGAAGAGTCACAGTAAAAATAGAAATAATTTAACAGTTGTTGATAAAATTGTCTTTATAATTAGGGTAATAAAACTTTCAGATGCGTGAACAGAGGTGTTTGGCGGCGCATGCTTTTAATGCTGGGTGAATTTTTATTCTAGCAATGTTAAGTGATTTTTTCGGAGAACAATTATTTATAAATGTAGCTTCCTTTGTTAAAAGTTCTGTGGAGAAGAATTTTGTGGTCGGTTTAGTGACTTTATCGAGAATTTTCACTTTACTAAAATTTTTATTGTGGTTGGTTGTGTCTATGTATTCCTTCAATGCAGAACGTGGATGTTTTTTGTGTTCTTCTAAACGGATTTTTAAGAAATGAACTGTTTGACCGATGTATATTTTGTCGCAGTCCGAACAAGAAACTTTCTAAACGATGCCTTTTTTGTCAGGTAAAATATTTTCTGGGTGTTTGTTGTTCATAAAACTTTCGTGAAGCTTATTGGTTTTATTGCTTGCTATATCTTGTTGTACTTCTTAAAAATGTTTTTAAATTCGGGGTTAAGGTGAAATATATGGTAAATATAGTCGACAAACGTTTGGTTTATTTTTCGGTCTTATTGGTGGTGGTGCAAGTGTTCGATTAATTTTCCTATTTTCATAACCATTTTTTGAAAAAGTTTTTTTTTGGTTTAGGGTCGATGGACCCGAGGGAACTTGGAGCCGAAAATAAAAATCGATAAAACCTATACCTAAGCCTAAGCAAAGCCTAAAAAAAAATAAAAAAATTTTCCGGCGGATCCAAGTTCCCTACTTACGGCTGTAAAGACCCCGTACCGTTTCTTTTAAGTAGCGAAATTCCGGTTCTGAATTTGGTTATATCTTTTTTGCTAAATGTGATAAGAATTTAAGACCTCCTAAAAGTTGGTATTTGGGTTGGTTTGAATTTGCGTAAACAAATCTATCTGAGTGTGTGGCCTTGCGGTAAATTTCAAAATGGATGATTGTGGAGTTATTGAATATTTTTTGTTAAGTTTTATGTCTAAAAAGGGTAATTCGTTGTTTTTTTCTCATTTTTATTGTAAACTTTATTGAATTAGTGAGGTCTTCTCTATTTGCTAAATCGAGTAAAAAGTCTAAGGCGTTTGGTTGTTCTTCAATAATAACAAGAATATCGTCTACATATCTTAACCATAAAAAAATGTTGAGTTCTAATTGTTAGGCTTTTTTGATAATGTTGTATTCCAATTCTTCTAAATATATGCATGCTAACAAAGGTGACAGGGGGTTTCCCATTGGTAGGCCTCTGATTTGAGTATAAAATTGGTTTTTGTGCTTATAAAGTAAATTGATTCAGTACAAATTGTTGTTAGGTCTACAGTATAATTTGTTTCATTTAAAGTTCTGTTAGGAGTTCCCATTTTTCCAGAAAATTTTGAAGTTTATTTTTTAAAATTTTGAGAGATTCTTTTACTGGCACGTTGGTAAATAGTGATGTAACGTCAAATGAAGCCATATTTATATTTTTTGGAAATTTGATATTTTTTATTGTTTCTACTAACTGTAGCAAATTTTTTTAAATGCGTCAGTTGTATTCCTATTAAAGAGTTTAAAATTTTGGTTCAATGTTTTTGCAGTATAATAAGTGGCTGTGTCGAATAAAGAGATAATTGGTCGTAATGGATAATTTTCTTTATGAATCTTAGGTTTTTCATTTGCATGAGGGTCTTTTAATCTTTTAACTAGTTGGTAGAAAATCAAGTTGTTGTTGTTGTTTGGGAAAAGTGGATTTTAAAACAGTTTTTAATCTTGCGTGAATTCGTTTTTTGGGTTGTTCTCGTTGGTATGTTTCTTGGTCCAAAATTAATTATTCCAATTTTTTATCATATTTTTTGACATCTAAAATTACGGTTTTATCTTCTTTATCAGCTCCTGTTATGCGGATTTTTTTGTTGTGAACTTTTTCTTTTAATTCCTTTTCTGCTTTTCTGTGTTTTGATGAAAGGTTTGATTTTGGTGGCTTCGAAATTTTTATTATTGATGCAACTGATGTGCATATTTCATTTTTGTGTGGTTTTAAATCGTTTTTTGCTTCGATAAATGTTTCTATGGATGAAATTATATTTATTACTGGAAGTGTTTTGGGTGTCTTACTATAGTTTCCATCTAAAACTAAAATGTCTTTTTGGTCTTTTTTGAGTGTTTCTGAGGAAGGATTAACTATAAGGCTATCTTGAAAAGTTTTATCTGGCCCCAGTTCTTTTTTTAGTTGCTGGGTGTCTTTCAGCTTATTAAACTTTTGAACCTGATTCAGTTTTGTTTCTCTGAACGAATGGTTATAGTTTGATGTTACTAACTTTTCTACCATTTTATAATCGTTATCCGAAAATGTTAACTCAAAATAGTTGAAATGATAAACTTTTTCCGCTTTTTGTTTAGCTAATTTTTTAAAATGTAATGTTTTTTGGTTTTTAATTAACATAATTAGACGTCAAGTGCAGTTAGGAAAACGCGTATTATTGACTAGATGAAATCGTTTTGGTATAATGACCGAATTTAGGCAGCGCACAAGAAAATGAATGTGATTTTCTGTGTTTGAAAGCTTTTTTGTTAAATTTGAGCATCTGGTTACATGATATAGAGCTTTCGTCCCGTAGCGTTCTTTGATTTGTAATTTAATTGATTTCTGAGGATTCATTGATAAATGATAAACTTTATTACTTTCTACATTTTAAAACAAGCAACGTGTTTCTTCGTCAGGAAAAAGGCTAAAACATATACAATATAAGAAAAGCTTACAAAAACATATTAAATACATTATCATGTGGAAAAACACAAAAAAAGTAAACGTTACAAAATTTTTACTTTAAAATATATTTGAATTGAATTGAATTGAATAAAGTTTACTTGCCAATAATAATTACATTGTCAAAAAGATAAAAAAAGGCAAAGAATAGCACACACAATAACAAAAGGCAAGCGGGCAAACAAAGGTTATTAACTTAGTTACCTACCAGAATATTTCAACATTACAATATTGTCTAAAAGCAAAACACTGTAGTATGTAGAATAGCAGTGGAACCGTAAATATAAATGTTTACAATATAAGAAGTAAAGAACAACCTATTATAAAATAAGTGAGTAAATCCAATAACATTTTATTTTATTATTTTTATTTAATCAAAAAAATTCTCTGGGTTGTGAGATTAGCTTGGAATATTAGTATTTTTTTAGATAACAAAAAGTTTGTGATTATTTGTATATTTTTATTCGCGTTTAATTAAATTTCTAAAAAAAATGAATGTTTCCACATGTCAAAAATTTTGGGAAAAATAATTGCTTTAGTGCAAAATCTTACTACAAAAAGTTACAATGGTATAAAATACAAAGAAACAAAAAGAAGTAATACAAGTATATTCACAACAAATTAAAATATTGTAGATTCCTACTATATATCTAAATAAATGAAATTAATAAACTTCACAAAACTTTTTTAGGGTTATTTTTGCTGAGCATTTATTTAAAGTTAATTAAAGTTTTAGATTTTACTGTTTCAATTGAAAGAGAATTCCATATATTTATTATTCTTTGGCTAAAAAAGTATTTGTGGCAATTAATTTTACTTAAATCTTTAGATTTTAATTTTAAACAATGTCCTCTTAAAGAATAATCGTTTACACCTTGTGAAAAAAATTCATTGACATCCAGTTCTACCAAACCAGTTACAATGTTAAAAACCATACATAAATCCAATTTAATTTTTCTCAACTCTAAAGATTCAAGGAAAAAAATAATCAAGACAACTATTGTAATCTTTAAACGGGATATTGCATCTATAACAAACAACACGGGTAAAAAATTTTTGTACTTTTTCTAAGCAAATTTTATCTTTTATTAAATAAGGATTCCACACAGGCACAGTTGATTCCAAGAATCGGGCGTACAAAAGTTTTAAAAGCGCGCACAAGTAAGAAAGGATTGTTGGTCTTAAAACATTTTAGGATTAAACGGCACGGCTTTGGCTGCGATTTTTGAACAGTGTGAAGAAAATTTTAAGGACTCATTAAAATTTATTTCTAAATCGGAAATTTCATTTACAGATGAATTTTTGTACCATTTAATTCATACTCATTTATATTTGTTGTAGCTTTTTCAAATGTCAAGAAACTGCATTTTTTATAGGCTATGTTTAATTGCCAGTCAGTAGCACATTTACAAAAATTGTTAAAAGTGACTTTTAAATCTTGATTTTCATTATTTTTATAGGCTTTGAAAAATTTGCGATCTTCGGCAAAAAGTTTAATACCACAAGACCCTTCTAAGCAATTCACTATATCATTTACATAAACAAGAAATAATATTGGCCCCAAAACCGAACACTAGGGTACCCCTGAAATGCAAGGAATAGAATCTGAATATTCATTTTCAATTTTAACAGTTTGAGACCGACCAGATAAAAAACTTAATCCAGTTTAAAAGCTCAAAATTAATTCCATATGCCTGAAGCTTTTGAAGCAGTTTGCTGTGACAAACTGTGTCAAACATTTTAGAAAAATCAATATAAATTGCGTCAATGCGCATATCTTTATTAATAAAATCAATTAATTCATTTAACAATGGCAATAATTGTGTACACGTTGATTTTTTTCGCTAAGAATCCATATTGTTCTTTTAAAATAAGATTGTTTTCCTTTAAATACACTAATAAATCATCCACTACTATTCGTTCAGCAATTTTGCATAAGCAACTTGTGAGCGAGATTGGACGATAATTATCACAAACTAATTTAAGTACTTTTTTGTGTATTGGTGAAATAAGAGCTTGTTTCCATGTTTTTGGCAAAATGCCAGAATTTATGGTACCTTCGAAAAGTATACATAAAGGAATAACGATTTCTTTTGCAATTAACTTAAGGAAAAGAGCAGGAAAACCATCTGGAGTATAGGAAGTTTTTGATGGTAAACGTTTTATTGCTTTAAGAACTTCTTCATGAGTAAAACTAATATAATATACAGTTATCCTTAGTAAATACTGATGAAAAAAAAGCGTTAAACAAAGTTGCCTTTTTCTTTTTGATCAGTCGTGTACACATTATTATCATTTAGTATCGGTGGAATATCTGATTTAGATTTTGTTTTTATGTTAATGTATTTGTAAAAATCATTTAATTTTCCCGAATTAGTTAACCGTTCTGCTAGATCAGTATAATATTTATTAACAGCCAAATCATATTCTTCACAGCACGTTTTGTATTTTTCATATGCGGAGGGATTGAGTTTAAACATTCTAAAAAGGCGGAGTTATTTTTGTTGCAGCTTTTTGACATTTTTAGGATAGCGTTTTTTGTTTTTATTAAATTTAGTTTTGGGCACAAAGTTGTATATACATTGATTTAGGAGTTCGGATAATTTTGAAGAAAATTTTTCAACATTTAGCGTTTTGTCCATATTTAAACAATTTTGTTTTATCACAAACCAGTTAATTGTCAATAAATATTTTTTTTTAATCTCAAAAAAATTAGCTTTCTTAAAATATATATAAAAATTGTTTTGAGTGGTATTATTATACTTAAAACATTAACAATAGAAGTTATTTGAAAAAATTTTGGCTGATTTTTTAAGCAGTAAATAATACAAGTTAAAAAAACTTTTCCGATGAAAAAGAAGCAGTAAGTGTTGTAGCTAGAAGAGTCACAGTAAAAACAGACATAATTAAACAGTCGTTGATAAAATTGTCTTAATAATTAGGGTAATTGAAATTGGACGAAAATCGTTAGAAGTTAGATTTGCAAGACTTTTTTGGACTAATTATGCTTTCTTTCTACGTTTTAGGGAAAATATTCTCAACCACTAAATGATTTATTAATTTTGTTAATGAGCTCGATAAATAAAATACACATTGATTTAAAATTCTGGGATGTAAACGATATGGCCCAGGCGATGAATTAGGTCGCAAATTCAGCAACTTGTTGTAAACAAACTCCGGTTCACATCTGTTGGAGTTGGTTTAAAAGGAATAGCAAAAGGGTTTATGTTATTTACATTCCAATTTCCAAAAACTAAAAAAAACCTTTGGACATTTCCTCAGCCTTTTGAACATCACTAACTGCATAAAAACCATCCGGTCTGCAGATAGATGGTAAGGGCTCCTTTGGTGACCTTCTTAGATATTTTACCGTTTTCCAGAATTCAGCTAGATTTTTAACTCTTTAAAGACTTTTTCGAATGCTTTCACCTTTTGCAGCAGCGATTAATTTTCGACATCTTTTTTGCAATAACTTAAATTTTTAATAGTTTTTGGAAGGAATCGTTTTGACGAAGCTTTTTATATGCCTGATTTTTCAAGCGAACCAATTTTATTACATTGTTATTTAACCAAAACATTTTGGTCTTATTTTTTAAATATTTAACTAATTTCCGAGCTCCACAATAACACAGTTTGTTCAAAAACTTCGGCGGTTTCAACGATTTGATCAAGATTTAACTTAAATAAACTTTTTTATATTTAAAACTTATTTACAATTAAACAAACAGAAGACTGTTATGAACAAAATCCTAATATTTTAAATTTTTAATAGATTTAACACGTTAAAATTGATTTTAAAATGAATTAGTTCCAAAGCTACTTCCATTTTAAATGAATACATTTCCAGCTTAGTTGTGTATTTAGTTAGCTTTATTTTTATTTGTTTCTTTTAAAAAACAGGAACACAGATAATCAAGTATACACTTTAGTGCTATTGTAAGCACCTAAAAAGGGGAGGTGCATTACTAATGTAAGTATTGAAAACAAAGTATTTATTACAAAAAAAACACGTCACATAACAGAAACAAAATACAACTGGTAATCTGATTACCATGGCTAAGCAAATCAAAAACGTGGTTGCTACTGAAGAATGACTTTAAAAGTTTATTTTTATCAAGAATATAGGCGTATGAATGTGTATTAATCTGGCGGCGTTCACATTTTTTTATATTTAAAAAAATGACTTGTTTTTATGTTCATAAAATGACTAAAAAGTTTTTTTCACTTAAAACAAATAATATATAAATGTGGAGTGATTCGTCCTATAAATTTGTATTAATTTCTGTTTTTTTTTTTTAAATAACTAAAAAAATAAGTTTTTTTCCAGAGAAAATGATTCCAAAGTTTATATGTATTTTTTAAAAATAAGCATATGATATGTGCTGATTTGGCCTAACCCTAACGTTTATTCAAAAATAAAACTAGAAAACTATACTTTTCCTTTGGGGGGTAAAACTTTTGACTAATTTTACATCACATTATAAAGGCCCTCAACCCATTTATCTAACGTGAGATTCTTTTCTGGAAAGAGCGTTTGAAACAGTTAAAATGCCCTATTCATTGAGTAAATAAACTGAACAGTATTATTAAACTGAAATACATACAGAACGATCAATTAGCTGCGCGCGGCAAAATGTTCATGCAAATTAAACGACACCGCATGCAAATTATGTAGGATTACCGTAATACGTGAGATTCATGGATTAACAAATTTAATTTATTTAAAATACCCCTCTCTAAATTATAGTAGCATAGTTTTACAACTATACCCGTAATACAAAACAACCACCAAAACTTATTTAAAACACTCATTAGTTGGTAAAAATTAATTGCATATTTTTGAAAGACTTCATTTGATTTGACTCAGTACACATTTTTTTCCAAATCACTTCTTAATCAGCGACGAAAGTCATTGGCTAGATTTTCCTTCCAAAAAACCGCCGCCGTTGTTTCTGGAGTTGCAAAAGCCGCAGGTTCTGGCGCAGAATCGCTTCATCAATTCCTGAACAGAGCCGCTGGAGCAAATCCCGTGCCATTTCCAAATGTAGCAGTAGCGAATCCCATCGCTGCAGTTGGAGGGTTTAGGTCTGGGCGCCGCCGTTGTGGCGGGTCCAGGTTTGGGTTTTTGAGAAGGTTCTAAAAAAAGTCAAATAAAAACATTTTGATGAAAAAAATTTCAAATGTAGCAGTAGCGAATCCTATCGCTGCAGTTGGAGGATTTGGATCTGGGCGCTGCTGAAGTGGCGGGTCCATTACTCGGTTTTTGAGAAGGTTCCAAAAAATTCAAAATAAACACATTTTGATGAAAAAAATTTCACGATGCTCAGAAACCTAACTATTGAATGGAAGTTGTTGAAAGTTAAAATTTTTTTATGATTGAACTATATCTGGCTGACACCAAAAATTAGTATGCAGATATAAGGGGACCAATGGAAATTGTGCGGTTATGACATGTTTTTTTAAAAACAAATAAGAGCGCAGAATTTTTTTAATTCCACTTTTTTATGAAACATACAAAAATTAACTATCTTTAGCTGTTTAAAAATTTGCATTTGGGTTTCAGATTGAGTAATTTAATAAAAAATTATTAAAAAACGGGTTTCGATTTTTATTAATAAATCGCTTTTGTTAAAAATTTTGAACGGTTTGTGTTGTTAAATAGTCGATTTAATACAGCAATTATCGAGGTCAGCTAGAATTTATTTGCCTATAAGAATTATGACACGCTATAGAATCACTTTCAGCCAATAAACGCTGGTTATTTGTCTAAATAAATTGATCTTCCAAGAACCACGCCCCTTTTTAGCGGAATTCATGTTTTAATTCCTTTTTAGGCAAAATGTGTTTGTCTGAAATGTGAGGTGATTTGGAGTATTTTTACTTTCTTTACCTTACCTATCAATTTCAGTCACAAAAAAACTAAAACTTTATTTCATTTTTTAAAAAAATATATTCTTTTTAGTAGTTCACCAGGATTTCAAATTTTCTATAACACGCCATAAAAACAACTCACTGCTTCCTCCGCTGCGACCTTCGCAGTACAGTTTGTTGACTTTTGCCACGTCTTTGGAAGAGAGACCTCTTCTCTGACCAATTGTTACTCCACGCGTTTTGGTCGTTATGGTCGCCCTTCTGTTAATAGAAAACGCCGTGGGACCGTAATGCATAACGGATCCGTAGTCATAGCTTCCTAAAATTTTAAATAAAAAAATTAAAAATTAAACTTTTTCTAGTAATGATTTTTGGATATCATTTGTGCGTGTGTTTCTGTGGGTATTGTTTTGCTTGTGAAGAATATAAAATGGAATTCAGTTGGCCAAGAGTTAGGAAATGTCGGTAATTATAATTTTTCTTGCAACAATTAGCTTATATAACAATTAGATTTTCTCACAGGCAATTCTCTCCACACAAAAAATAGCGTGAATTTCTTAACGTCTTTATTAATCCCTCTTGTACAAAAAAATTTGTAACTATCCCTCTTAATCTATTTATCAATCCCGCTTGTAAAAGAAACTAAGCACCCAGTAAGTGATTGGCACCCCCTAATATTCCTAGTTCTGACAACACTTTTTATTTATTTAAATAGTATTTATTAAAGTAAAACTGCAATCTATTGACTCTGCAAGTTGATAATCCTAAAACGGTTTGTTGAAACAAAGTAAGGTAGAATAGTTGGATTTTGTTTTTGTTATTTGTAATTTTAATTTTCACATTTCTTGCAAGCAAAAACGAGATTGTAAATCATCATACCTAACAACTGAATTCTCCGACTGTTGTACTTCTGAAAATTGCTTCGCTCGCTGGAACGAATGTTGGACCAGTGTATTGTGATGTAGTTGTCCCGATCTGTTCTGCTTTGCTCGTGAATAAATGAAAGAGCGTGCAACAATTCGTGCTGAATAATGCCTAAATGAAAACTCCAAAAATAACAGTTTCTTTTCAAAACCACCGATTATTTGCTGTTTGTATCTTTAAAAAAACAGTTTGAATAAAGCACTGTCAAATCTAAAATTTCTATATCACCCATAAGAAACTAAAAGAGAAGACTCAATGATAAATTTGAATAACATTAATTTGAGAGAATTGCTCCGTTCTGGGAGACAAAAAAACTTAATTTTGTGACAGTTCCTCTTTATAATGCAGTAGATATTTAAAAAGACTGTTTTTAATATTTATGATTTTTTGTAAAAACGTCACCTTTTCTTCAAAATATTTGCTATTCTTTCAAATTATTTTGAAAGTTAAAGGATGTATCGTCAGCTTTATGTTTTTTCTTGGTTACTTTTTTTAACAAAAAAAAAATGGTCGATATATTGAAATTTTAGTGAAAAATATCTGCGATTTTTACCTTGGTATGAAACAAACTAAAAAAACACAAAACAGATTTTGAGCATAAAACGGCCTATTCAATTTTGGTCTGTTAATGTGTTTTATGCCAAACTTTTATGATAAAAATCTAATAAAAATATATATATAAAGCACATTTTAAAACTGGTTGTTTAGACAAATCCCACTATAATATAAAAAACAAGAATTATATCAACGTCCACGTTTCACGAACACTGTTTAAAAATTGGAGGCTTTTTATTAAATAAAAATTGTTTTATTAATTAAAATTTACAGTTAAGGTTTTAAAATAAAAGGAAATTCGTTGTTTCATACTTTTTGTAACAAAAATTATCGTATCAAATAAGAAATTATTCGGCCGCAGAACACTAAAAAGCGCTTTTAGAGTACTGTTTAATCCCTTTAAAGAGTACTGTTTAGAGTTTAGAGTACTGTTTTAGTTTTAATCCGTTAAAAATATTTTAGAAAAAACCTAAAGTATAAACTTTTATAAAAAAATATCAAAATCGTGGTTTAAATCTGAATTTATACCGCATTTTCAATTATTTTTTTCTAACAACTTTACTTTAAAATACAAATAAAAAACCAAGTACCTTTTAAAAAACAGTTGGATCCAATAGAAACGACTTGCCCTTGCCCTGTCCGTCCTAAGTAGGACCAACAGCCACCCCTGTTTTCGATGCTGATATATGAGCTTAAACAAAAGATATAAAATTTATTAAAGTCACATAATACATTGAATGTTTTAAGTCAATACGCTAAAAAAAGGGTAAACCAACTTACATCATGTGATTTTTAATCACAAAAAACATTTTCTGCTTAAAATATTTTTAATTACTTGGTTCATATAAATTATATAAAAAGTCATTCGTTTAATTTATTATTAATAACTTGTTAATGATTTTTTATTTAGTAAACAACTGCAAAAAACACATTTCACTTACCGTTATAGCTAATCGCGCTATCCTACTATAGCAAAATTATGTTTATTTACCTGTCTCTTGATGTTTTGGGCACAAAATTTATGCAAGTTTTGGACTCCAAATCTTTCATGGCAGTTAATATTTGGTTGCGTTGACTTCTGCTGTAAGCACTGGAAATTATGTATGGGACTCTTCCATTAGGCCATTGGTAGCGGGAATCTGCTAAAGCGGCTTTTCTAAAATATGGCAGAAGATTTAGTTTATACTGCTAATGAATTTATATAGGTTTAAATTCTTTTTATATACATTGTAACGCGGTAAAAACAGCTTTTGAACCTTAAAAATTTGAGGCAAGTAAAACTGTTTGGAGGCAGGTGGGAGGCAGGGTGCAGGCAGGTAAATTTAGACTGGAGGTAGGTAGGAGGCAGGTAGAAGGCGGGCAGGAGGCAGGTATGTGTATTGGCGATGGAGGGGAATAAAAACCTATTTTACCAATTATGGCACCCCGTCCTTAACGGGATAAATAACCTCAAATTAAATAAAATACAACAAGAAATGTGTCTTTATAATTCTATATTTTATAAAACTTGTGTTTTTATTAGAAATAGAATTTGTGAAAATAGAATTTTGTGAAAATAGGATTTTGCATTTTGCCAATTTATTATGGCTTTCTGTGTGCTTCGTTTGAAAAATTGTGCATAAATTGTTGTTTTTATTTTCATATTCGGCGGTTCGGCAAAAAATTTGTGACAATTTGGCAAATGACACACCAACTTTTGTATGATAGGCATTTGCTCAAAAGATAAACCATACCTAGTATTTATATCTGTAAAGGAAGGAAATATCGTCAATAATAAAACACAAAGACTCACAGTCAGTACAAAATCAATCAACGAGACTCTGATATAAATGTTACTATTATTCAAAAAAGTTAGAACATAAAAAAACTCACAGTTACGAATATTTTATAACGATTCTGCATCATTGTATCACAGTAACGACGATATCTTATATATGTTAATATAACAAATTCTACACTTTTAATTAGCTTTGGATGTCACTTACGGGACAAGACCTCCTGTTGTGGCACTGATCATTCGCGCCTGCCTCTCTAGAAGTTCATTGTCCTCCTCTATTCTCTGCTTTAACTCTTCGTGAGTCAGTCCAGCAATATCTTCTTCTATCGTCACACTAGGATTAGATAAAGAGGAACTCTCGGCACCACCTAAATTAAAAACGCCAGTTATTAATCACCACTGCAGAGCATTTTGACGAAGCTTTTTGCTCATTCTATATTTTGCGAACAAGCAGCCATTTTTAGCCATACAATCCAAATAACTATTAAATATTCTAGAAAAAATACATAATATTACAAATCTCTATCATAAGTTTTTTACTATGTTGATTTATATCTGGCTGACGCTGAAAATTAGAATGCAGACATGAGAGGACCAATTAAAATTGTGCGGTAAGGACTTTTTTTAAAATACATAAGAACGCAGAGTTTGTTTTGAATCCCACCTTTTCACAAAATATACATAAATCAACCAGATTTAGCCTTTAAAAAATTAGCATTTAGGTTTGAAATTAAACAATTTGATAAAAAATTATTAAAATATAGCTTTTAATCTTTGTTATAAACCCGCTGTAGTGAAAAATTTCTGAATGTTTTTGTTGTTAAATAGTCGATTCATTACTGGAAATATCGCGGTCAGCTAGATTTTATTTGCCTAGAATTTTAAAACAAAAATGACAAACGTGTCTAAAACCTCAAAAGAGTTAAGCGCCTTTAGGTATTAAATAACTTTAAAGTTTAAATACTAATTTTTACCATTTTTTGTTTGCTAAAATAAAAATAACGAAAATAGGATACACAAAAGTTTAAAAAACGCCTAAACGCTTAGATAATATTAAAATTATTTTAATGTTGTTATTATTTCTTTTTTTTAGTTTAATATCGGAGAAACGGCATTTCTGTAATTACCGAGAA
Organism: Microlaimidae sp. YZB2_3; assembly: GCA_030248175.1. Taxonomy (NCBI): domain Eukaryota; kingdom Metazoa; phylum Nematoda; class Chromadorea; order Desmodorida; family Microlaimidae; species Microlaimidae sp. YZB2_3. The sequence continues at coordinate 26,550 of JASAMX010021873.1, forward strand.
TAAATATAACGAAAAAAACTTTTATAATTTTTTTGAGAATTTTTCTGCTTGGTAAAATATTTTTACACACTGCAAACAAAATGAAAACTTTTCAATAGTTAATAGGCTTTTATTGGTAGTATTAACCGCAGTGAACACAAAAAGTTTAAAAAATCATTATTTAAAAAAAACAACCTAAAACAACTAACAACAGCCACAAAATTTTAAATCTTTTAATTTAAATTTTAAACACTACTGATAGTAGTCTTATAAACAATCAATCATATCTTCAATTCAAGATTTAAATTCAAAAAATAAAAACAAGTTAAAATTAAATTACAAAAAAATGTTAAAAACATACCATCGCAGTATCCTTCTCCACAAGTTTCCCTCATATAATCCGGATTAACGTCGCAGAAATTTCCCGTTTTTAAGCCCAGACATATATCAGATGAATCGGTCATGGTATCACTAGAATTGATACCTTTTCCATTGTAATAAGTTATAAGTAAAATTGTCAGAAGACAACGAAATCGCACCATTTTTTTTTCAGTGGCTAAGATAACTTTTTCAAATCGATTTCAATATCACACTTTCGAATAATCGTCAATAACCGGTTCTCAACTTTTCCGACAACAAAGTATTATCTGTCAGCGCATCAACAACCACTTTTTCCGTTTCTTACTTTACAATTAACGATCCCTGTTGCGGCTCACCTTTATACCTGAAAATTTCTGTTTTTACTATTTTTTTTCAATGAAAATTCCGACGCAAATTTAAATCATGGAGTGCGCGTAATGGGGTTGGGAAAGACTATCTCCAATTTTAAATTTGCAAGTGTTTTTTTTTCTTGAATTCATTAATAAAATCACATAAAACTAGGATTGCAGTTCTTAACTAATTTAATCATGAAACTTAAATCCAGAAACAACAAGGTTTTGAAAAAGAAAAAAATATATAAAAACAAAAATATACATAATTACTAACGATTTTAATTGTGACACAAGTGAGTAATAGCTTAACACCTTGTATAATTTTTTATACAAAATTCATTTTTTATAGTTATAATTTTGCCATTTATTTGGAGGTTATTTACAATTGATTAATGTATCTCCATGTTTGGGGTCCACCCTCCTATTTTTACACAAATAGGCACCCATCCAATTAACGTGTAGGTTACTTGTTTTTTTTACATTTTAAAACAAGAAAATATAAGCAAAACACAAACAAATTGTCGTGTGTTTGCGTCGTTCTTCCTGTCGGTGAGTAATTGTTTTAAATTAAAATCTGAGTTAAAGATTACAAGTCATTTGCATCGTACATTGTACAATATTGTACTTATTTGTTACTAATATGACGTGTAGAATATGCATAATATGCATAAACACTGTTCTTTCATTGATTTCTACACAAAATTCGACGAAATGAACAACTATGTACATGCAAATTAAACTTAGCTGACCTTGATAATTCGCAGTATTGAATCGACTGCTAGACAAAAAATTTAAAATTTCAGCAAAAACTGTTGAATATTAAAGATATTAAACTTGTGTATCCTGCTCTATGCGAAATAAATAAACTTTTGTAGATGAAATAGTCTATATAAGAATTACTTATCAAACTACTTTGTTTTGAACATTAATGACAGTCCCAGGAAAAAGTTTTCAAATATAAGTTTGGTCTTAAACCTTGTTATTATGTGTGTACTTTTTTGATTTAAATATTTGGAACCAATTGTAACCACGCGCTTAAAACAATAAGCAAAACTGTGAATAAATTGCAAATGCAGCACATTTTGAAAATTCTTAGAAATTATTTGTTCAAAAAGCCAAAATATTATCCATGTTTAGTAATTTTTGCAAATAAGATATATACATCAAACATAATTTGTATGGGTGTTTCCTATAAATTATTTTAGGAGGTGAAAAAATTTGCTGTTAAATTTTCAAAATTTTTTTTCACAAAACCATAAAAAATTCAATATTTGACACCGTGGTTCGTTTTTTGATACCAAAATCTTCAGGAAAAAAATTAAGTTCATAACAATTCATAAAAAGCAATTCGTGATAAAAATTCTGCTGCGTTCTATGCCTTTTTAATAATCGCAGCTGGTTTTAAAATTTAATTCTTTTTTGGAAAAAAATTGCTGATCGAACTTCTTTTATTTCCAATTTCTTTCATGAAAAAAAATCACTTTTTATATCAGCTAATAGCAAAAAACTCTCCAGAGTTATACACACAAAAATTTTTGAGGATGCTTTGAGAGTTATAAATTCTAGAAATGTTTGTTTAAGACATGGTGTAAAGGCAAAATTTATTAAAACACGTTAATTCCACATTTCTTTAATATCAAACAGATCATCGTCTGGAATCTAAAAATACGTGTATATAACGGATGTAACACGATGAAACAATAATTAAAAAAAAATCCAAATATTCACAAAATAATTAGTCAAAAAAACGGGTATTTATAACACATTACTAATTAAAATAACATGTAACATATTGTGACGACCAAAAGTAGAAGCAAAAGTAGCGAGGCGATGAAAAATTTAGACAGCCAAACTTATTGAAAAATTTGGATGATACAGGAATTGAACCCGCAACCTAAAAATCGACTTTGGCATGCTGTCCATTACACCATTGGTCGGACATAGAAAGGGAAAAGGTAATCGCCTTTTATTAACGTTTGCACTTTGAGTTTTCACGGAGGGGAAACATACGACGTATGTGTCACACTATTAGGAGGCGTAATATTTTACATTTTATCTTATTTCGTAATTTTTTACATTTACCCGTTCTTTTGACTAATTATTTTGTAAATATTTAGATTTGAATTATCATTTCATCGTGTTATATCTGTTATATATTCTAAGATCCTTGATAACTGACCTTTTTCATATGATTGAAACCCTGGAATAAACGTGTTTTAATAGATTTTTCTTTTACATTATGTCTGAAGCATGCATTTTCCTAAAGTTATGACTGAAAAAAATCCGTTTTTTTTAATGTTTTTAATAATAACTTTTGTTTTTATTCTTTTCTAATGCAAAAATATGCTTTTGTCTATTAAAAAAAGGAAACATTTTTTTTGTTTGAAAAATCAGGCAGAAAAAGTAAATTTTACTGAGGAGTCTTAAAGTAAAAAAATCACTGGATGATTTAGCCTCATTGTGCTGCGCCAGGCATAATCTTCGAAAGTCACGAAAAAAATAATTTGCATAACCATAGCAGGCACGCAGCTAATTGATCGTTCCGTATGATGTTTAGTTCAGTAAAAGTAAGTTCAGCAGTTTTTGCGCGGTTTTTAAATAAAACAATTAAGGTGCTTCCACAGTTCCGAACGCACTTTTCAAACAAACCGTATGCAAATTATTCCTTTCGTGACTGTGGTCGATTAAAAAAATTAGGTAAATTCTAGAATTCAGTGTCTTAAAATTGATATTCCTCCTTCGATAGTGATTTATCAGATACAAAAATGTCCTCATCAGAAAGCTCAGACAGTTGGCCAACTTTCTTAGAAGCCTTTTTTTAATTTAGGTCAGATAAAAGCCTAAAAATTGATATTTTTTATGTTTATTTGAAGAAAAACAAAAATGGACCTGAATATGGTGCATAAAATGTTGCAGACATTTGTAAATGTACATGAAACAAGAACCTTACCGATTTGACCACGGTAACTACTTGCTCAAACCTGCATAATATCAAACAAAGGGGGCAAAAGTGAAAACCCTTATATTCATATCTTTACAATGATATCGATAAAATATAACGGTCAAAGTTTATGTCTTATTTTTAATTTTTTTGAACAATCTATATAAAAATAAGAAACAAGAGCTATGTAAAGACTCAACACCAGTTCCTCTTATATTTTTCAAGAAAATAAGTTGATATTTTTACTTATATTTATATTTTGTAGCTGAAAATCTCATCTTTTGTAAACGTTGATAATAAATCAAAATTGTTTGTCGTCCAACAAATTGACCATTTACGTTCCCACCGTTTTACATTTACACTCGTGTATGCACGGTGAGGACCAACGGCCGATGAACAGATTGAAATGATTTACACCTTTATTAATGTGCGATATGCGTGATAATTAAAGAGATATGCGTGTTTTAGGATCGTTCGGATTATTTTTATTTCGGAGTGTTCTCAAGAGTTCTTTGCCATCGGATTTGTAGAAATAATTTGTTGGTTTGAAGACAAACTTAAGACAACTTAAAATTTATAAAACAGTTTTCTTAAAAACAGCGTCCTTATCTTTCCATTCAAAATTTAAAACAAAATATGAATTCAACTAAATGCGGGACCAGTACTGTCGTCGCGTCCTTAGTAAAGTGGCAGGATTCCATCACTGGTGTGTTGAGCATAGACACCACTTTTGGAAACGCTACTCACGCTCCTTTCAGGAGCACTGTCGTGGGGTTAGGTGCTCGTGATTGCACGGGCTACGGCTTTGCTAACCCTCGGGATAACACGGTAGAGGTGTGTAACGGTGTAGTCTATAATATTAATTGGGAGTCTTCTATTCATGCTAGTAATGAGAAAACTAACAACAACAACAAAATATACGCTGTTTATCCTATTAATAACTGCAAAATTACAATTCTTATTCAAAATAAAACTGAATCTTGTAATGAATAAAGCTGTTCAGTGTGTCCCTTTATTAACAGTAATAACACTGTTACTTCTTATGCTACTCAAAAAAACATTCGGTGCAATATTAATCAAACATACACTTGTAATACTAAAAATGTCATATATGCCATAACTTGTCAAAAATGTTCAGTGCAATATGTTTGTGAAACTAATCGCAAATTAAAACTCGGTTTAGCGAACATAAATATGATGTAACTAAAAATAATAAAAACAGTTTTCTAGTAAAACATTTTAACATAAAAGATCATTTTGTACAGCATATGTCAATACAAATTTTAGAAAAAATTGAAGGACCTAAAAACATTCTTACAGACCAAGGAGATTTTTGGATACGTGCTGTTAATTCAGTTTTTCCTTTTGGACTGAACGATAAAATCAAGGAATACGGTATTATATCAACAAGCAAAGACCCTAGAAACCCCAAAAATAATCCATTCAGCATAAAATTTCCTAGCTTACAAAAAAAATCGTTAACGTTAAAATAAAAAAAGAACTAAAAACAAAGTTAATAATAATCTCATAAATGCCTACTAATAGCAAAAATATATAATACTATATAATATATTAAGGAAAAATATGTCACTCAGTCTCAGAAGCAAAACAATTTGGTACCATTTTTTGAGCACTGCCATTAATTTTTGTGCGCATAAAATGGCAAAACAACTGCTCTTATTGAGGCATGTGTCGTGTAATAGGGCACTGCTCAAAATGTAGCAGTGTTTTTGCGCATTTACTTGCATGCTAACTCGAACGCACTGCATTTTGAAGCACACTGCACTTTTTTAGCAATTTTATGCGCATATATGCGCATATACTGCACATAAAATGGCACAACCGCTTGAAACAAAAAAAATAAACCCACTTAAAAACCACTACTTAGTTTGCACACTGTACACAAAATACAAACTTTTAGTATAGACATACAAAAATAAAATCTAATGCAATACGTAAATAGATCTTTTTGTGATCCAAATTAAATAAATTGATAAATAATTATTAAAATACAGTGTTTAATCTTTGTTATTAATCCGTTTAGTAAAAAATTTTGAATGCTTTTGTAGTTAAGTAGTCGATTCAATACTGCAAATTTTGCGGATTTTTGCGGGAAAAGTCGAACACGAATTTAAAAATACGACTTTCCTCGCAAAATTTTGATAAAAAATTTAGTGTACAGTCGGAAATTCTCTTGTGTTATATATTCTTGCTCTTACTGAGTAAATTAAGTTTAGAGTAGCCGCATATTAAGTTCAGTTCTACAGTTGCGTTGTAACAGTTACAGTTAACGTTTGTTCGTTTTTTATGTTTTGTCTTTCATAATATACTGTATTTTAATTTTATGATTTTTTGCTTTTGATGATAATTTTTATAAATTGTGTTTTAAAGAAGCGTCTTATATTGTAGCAAATAGAAATAGTTTAAAACTGCTTAATGTTCATTTGACTGAAATGTGTAATTTAGTTCCAAACGTGTACAATGTCTTACTGGGTAAATTAAGTTTAGGGTATAGCATATTAAGTTCGTTGCGTTGTAAAGTTTGTTTTTTTTAATCTTTTGTCTGTGGTGATAGACTAATAATGATGTAACTAATAATGTATTTTATATTTATATTATTATATTATTATTATTATCAATAGAATCTCAGTTTATTTTTTAAAATTAGAATCTCAGTTTGTTTGTTTTAAAATATTTTAGCTGATATTTTGTGCGGTTATAGTAGATTATCAATTTTTTATTTGTCTATTTTATTTATCAATTGTTTATGCATTCGCAGTTTTTCAAGTTATTTTATTTTAATGGTAGAGTTTGTTTGTTTGACAATTTATTGTGCGTTCAGTAACCATTTTTTGTTTTATTTTCTCAACAAGGACATGCGTTTATCAGGTCGAAACGTCGGTTTTATCTGGTTTTTGAATAAATCATTCTAAAATAATTATGCCTATAAGCCAAGCACTTCAGCAAAACACTCCGAATTATGACATGCAATGCATATCAAAAGAAATTTCTCCAACGTTAAAGATTGTCACCTAAATATTTTTGACAATTAAAAGAGATATTGCACCACCCGGCTCCTTGCGTAATTAACTATAACATCAGAGTTTAACACTATTAATCAATTAGTTAAGAAACACTATAGTGTCATGGTGTCAATAAACCTAAGCGTAATAGTGTGACCGCCTTCCAATTTGCAAATGTTAAGAAGTTTTAAGAAATATATTAAAACCGATATAAATTCGTAATTTTTTAGGAATGTAGTCTTATTTTCAGCGATTATTTTTAGTTTATCTTTTTGTTAACTCAATGTAAAACCCATTTTTCATCTTGTGTTTGTGTCTAGCTTTATACCAATATTTGAAAATAAAATATAATTTTAAACGTTTGTCTCACATGGTAACACAAGTAATCACAACTTAATAGAACACTTTAAGAATAACATCCCCACATTCACGATAATTATTCCATTGTATGGGAATAAAAATAGAATATATAAACAAACTGTGTTTTGACATTTTATCTTTAATTCTTGAGTTGTAAATTTTAGTTGCGCTAATCTTCTAAATATTTGCCCCAAAGAGATCACTTTAAAAAAAATAAAGTGTTAGTAAATTTTTTATTTAAAAAATGAATTTTAATCTGATTTGCATCATAATACTTCTGACTATGATTGTTTTGCCGACAAAATCCAATAAGATTCTTGATGAAAACGATCGGAAGGAATTTTTACTGAAAACCAACGAGTGGATGTTAGCGCAGAAAAAAATTCCCAGCGCTGAAGAAATCAGAGAATATCTAGACAGTATTTGGCGGCAAAAAATGAACAAAAAAGTTCAAATTTTAAAGCAATCTTTAAATAAAATGCGGCCAGGGCGTTTTCTGGTGTTTTCAGGCTAGAACTTAACCGGAATAAAACTAAATCTAATCAAAAACTTAAAAACTTTATTGATAATTTTTATTATTTATTAAGTCTACTTTTGTTTTTTTAATTGATTATTATTAAATTATTATAAAGTGAAACAAAACAAAATGGGTTACATGTTTATTGCCTTGCAGTGTTATTAGAATTCAGCACAAGTCATTACAAAACACATGTGGATTTTTCAGATGGGCAATTGGAAAATTTATATTTGTTTTGTTAACGGCATTATTTAAATTTAAAAATTGTCATGTTTATTTATATTTTCTGTGTGTAAAAAATAACTGTAAAAATATAGTTCAGAAAATTTGCATTTTAGCAATATTGTTATTCCATCAATTTCATTCAGTTTTTTATATTAAAACATATTGCCTGTTTATAGTCTATTTTATACTGTTGTGATTTTTATTTCTTTGTGAATAAAAATATTTAGTGTGATATTATAGGGTAATAATTTTGTATAGATACCTTTAACACTGAACAGCTTCCGTTAAAACAGCTGGGACGCTTCTGCTCTAAAAAAAATAATAACTATTAAAAACCTTAAAAACACAAGTTTTAATAACCTGTGTTTCTGTTGAATTTTTTTTGAGTGAAAAAATATTTCAACATAAAATGACTTTTGTTACAGCCAGCCAACTTTAGTAAAAGTTTGGTATGAATTTTATTCCCATTTATTGAGTTTTTTATATTTTTAACCTAAAAATAACTAAAAAACAAAATGTGCCTTAATTTCAGCCATTTCGCCACCTCTCAGGTTAAAAAAACAAAACAAAAGCCTAAAACACAAATAAAAACAAATCAAATCAACCAAAATTATTAATTTTAAAAATAAACAAGAGGTAACCAAAGTTAAAGAGGGGTAAAATTCCATATCAACCCTTGTCTATTTCTGATGTTTTATATATGACGGCATCCCTCCGCCAAGAAAATAACCTAATTTTTTTACTGCATTTCAGTAATCTTTAAAAAATTCCTACCGGTCTAGTGATAATTCGAGCGTAGTCAATATTGATGGGCAGTTCCTGTTCGGGTTCCAGATGTTCTGGGCAAAATTGGAATTCCGATTACAGTTCCTGTTTAGAATTTTTTGAAAATCTCAATTCCAGTTCTGGTTTTGGTTCCGGTGTTCCTGGCGATTTGCAATTCTATAGATAGTTCAGGTTCCAGGTTCAGAATGTTTCGGCAAAATTTGGATTTTTTGGTTCCGGCTCCAATTTTGGTGTTCTGGGGGTCCAACAGTTCCACCCATCACTATTAGTCAATTAAAATTGGATTACTTCAACCCGTACAGATGTTCACTGCCTAATTATTTAACTATATCCCTCCGCCAGGGAAATAACCTTACGTTTTTACTGTCTTTTAATTTATTTTACACAACTTTCTGAAGCATTGGTAGCCTATATCGTGGTAAGTGGTGCGTTGGGTGGGGAAACCCCACCCAACGCACCACTTTTGAAAAAGCGGGGCCTTTTGAAAAAGCGTTGTTTTAATATCCAAATCAATTACCTGTAATGCGGGTAGGTTAACCTACCCGCATACTAGGCAATTTTTTTCTGTTGCTCTGTACTATTAGAATTTTTTGTTTAATAACTAAATTGCCTGTAATGTGGGTAGGTTAACTTACCCGCATACTAGGCAACTTTTTTCCGTTGCTTTATGTACTGTTAAGGCTCTTTGTTTTTGGTAGCTGAATAGTAGAAGAAAGGTTTTAATAATATAGTAGAAGGTCTCACTTTGAATTTCCTCACCATTAATAGTCAAATTTGTTTTGATTGCTAATTTTTATTAATTAAAAAAAACGCTTTTGGTTTTATTTAAAAAATAATTGCTGTTAGCGATCTCGGTCTAAATAGTGAAGGTAAAAAAACAGGTTCTTTTACGGATTTTAAAAGTTTTTAACCGTTTCCATTTGCAAAATTTCGTTTTTTACATCACGTTTTTCAACATTTCATCTTCGAAAAATTTGTCTTTTGAGTGCAATTTTTGAAGCGCACTTTTCGGTTTGCGGTTTACTTTATAGAATTTAAACGCTTATTTCTCCTTAGGCTAAGCGGAACCTAAAAACCAAGCAAAACTTTAATATGATAAACTTTTTTTAATTGATTTGATTTTTGAAGTCTAAAAACCAACATCTAAGCCAAACCCAAAAATCAAGCAAAACTTTCTTGTGGTAAATTTAAATTTAATGGTGAGTTTTTTACTTGGAGACTTAAAAACCTTCTTTTTATTTAAGCCTAAGCAAAACCTAAAAATCAAGCAAAAATTTTTTGTTTGGGCAAAAAAATCGTTTTAAAAAGTATTTTTATAAAATCGCACCCAAAATATGAGTTTTCCGAAAACGAGATGTTTAAATAAGAGCTTTTCGAAGACGAGATGTAGAAGACAAGAATTTGGATACCGGTAAAATCGTTTTTTTTTTTTCTATTCAGGCACCCCGTTCTTATTCGGTTAAAAGAGTAAAACAGCCTTTTTTATTAATAAAAATATTAATAAAAATTTTTATATTCATAAAAATATTTATGAATAACTAAATGTATTACAAAATTAAAATTAATTAAAACCTAAAAATAAACAAAAAATATCATATTGTTATTCGTTAAATCGCAATTTATGTTAAAATATAATTTATGTATATTAAATTATTTATGTATTTATTATATATATTAAATGTATTTTTTGCTATTATCAAGTATTAAATATCAAAACCTAAGCAACCATAAGTAAAAATCAAACCAAATACAATTTGACAACGTGTTATTTATTCATTTCTAAATAAAAAAATAATTTACTTTGTTACGATCTATTCTAAGATCAAAAATATTTCACAAAAATGTTTGGTTAGTTTTACATTGTAATAATCAATTGTTAATTTTCTGTAAAAAGAAATCACTATTTTAAACGGTTCCTTAGAATAGAACCGATAGAGTTTAAAAATAATTAAAAATTTAACAAGGATAGCAAATTACACTGCTGTTAAGCAAGAAAAATCAAAGTGCGACCTTTTATTGTGCTTCAGTTATTAAACAAAGACTTCTACTAATGATAGCAACAGAAAAAAAGTTGCTTAGTATGTGGGTAGGTTAACCTGCCCACATTGCAGGCAATTGATATTAATATTAAAATAACGCTTTTTAAAAAGGCCTCGCCTTCTTAGTACGACCGGTTAATCATAGAACACCCTTCACCTCCTTTCACCGGAGATAAAACTTGCCTTGTATGCGGGTAGGCTTTGAAGGGGACCGGGACAATTCGCTCCCGCTAATTCGCTCCCGGACAATTCGCTCCCAGGACAATTCGCTCCCAGACATTTCGCTCCTGAGACAGTTCGCTCCCAGGACAATTTGCCCCCGGGAGCTTTTACAAACGCAAATCTTATCAAACCAACTTCATTAGGGACAATTCGATCCCGGGACGATTCGCTCCTGGAAGTTTTGATAAACGCAAATCTTATCAAACCTACTTCATTAGGGACAATTCGCTCCCTGGAGAATTCACTCCCTGCTCAATTCGCTACCGGCATTTTTAATAAACTCAATTCTTTTAAAGTAATTCATTCAGACGAAATTAATGATTTTTTAGCTATTGTTTGTAAAAATGATGAGTAATTTATAAACTGATTTAATTGTCATATAAACTAAGCTATATTTTGTTAGACTCACTTAAAAATAAATGAGCATAACGGAATGCTTAGTTTTTGTGTATTATATTGTAATTATAAAAACAATGTTTATTATATTCATTTAACAATTTTTTATATTTCATTACTAACCAAAACAATTTCTTTAAAAGGCACATAAGCAACGTTAAAAATATGAGAAACAACGCATTAAAATTAACAATGAGATCATATGAATGAATTTAAATAAAACAACAGTTTTAATTTGAATTGAAAAAAACTAATAGCTAAACTAAAGATTAAATCGTTAGTTTAAATTAAATCAATCTTGATGCGCTAGTTTAAAGGTATGCTTAGTTTTTTGTGTATTATACTGTAATTATAAAAACAATGTTTATTTTATCCATTTAACAATTTTATTATTTTATTTTATTTTTATTCTATTTTATTATTTAATCATTCGTTCGCAAAAACAACCAACTTGCACCATATTAAAGTGATTTTAAAAACCAAACTATGAATTCATTCTGATGTAAACAAACATTAATGGTGTTATCAGAATATGACATATTTTTTATTTATGGTTATCTGTATTTTTAACACTGAACAATTTTCTTTTAAATTGAAGGGTTTTGACTGTCGTGTTTTTTATTTATGGTTATCTGTATTTTTTAATTTTATTAATTATTAGATATAAAACACAAGAAAATATAAAAGTCTAAGAGCATTATTGTATTGCTAATTAAAATTAAATTTGAAAATTGTTCTGAGAATAGAGCACGAAAAAGGATCCCAAAATGTGTGAAACATTATGGCGCGATATATTATGGTGTGATATTTTGTTTTTTGCTTTGTTTTTTATTAAGATATTATTATCTATTATTGATATGTCAAACAAAAAAAACAAACAAAAAAACCCTCGATTTTTTTCGCTAAAAACAAAAAATAAAGAGAAAAAGGTTTTGCAAACTTTATAAAATCCCTACCGTCGTTTGGTGTTTTTAACGAAAAAATTCGCCGGTTTTTTGTACGAGAAATAAAATATTTCGACAAATATTGCACCAATCTTAACGATCAAGTTAATAAATTATAGTAGAAAATAGCCGATTTCCTTAAGTGCATAATTTGTAAGTTAAATCGTTATATCCATCGAGCAATTTTTCAGATACAGAATTGTTGAAAAACGCCATTTTGGGGGTCATCACTCCTGAACCACTGGATATATTTTGTTGAAAAAAATTTTGTGGGCTATTGTAGGCAGGGGTAAGGTTTTCACAAAAAATATTAAAATTGAAGACAAAAAGTTTGACTCCGCACCGCACTTTTAAGTGATGCGCCAGACGTTTTAAGTATGATAGTGTAAACTGTCCAAGTTTACGTGTTACATATCCTAAGTGCTACGTCATACGTTTCAAGTGATGTAGTTTAAACCAAATTTAAATTTATCGTTGTGCTGAATAAAAAATTTTTAGTTTGAGGTTTTAGGCGGGTAAGTGGCCGAGTGATTAGGGCTTCGGCTTGGATTATCCAAAGTGCATCGAGTCTGATTGGGAAAATATTTTAAAGTCAAAAATATTATTTTTTTTTATCTAAATTAGAGTTTTTTATAAAAAAGTGTTCATTTTTCAAGATACGCTAAATAGGAAATGAAAAAATATTATGTTTTTGGCAATGAATTTTATTAATGTATTGTATTTTTGACATGTATTTTATTGGTGCCATTTAATGATTGTCAAAAATTGAATCAGAGGGTCAAATTAGTTTAGTAAATATTAATTAGGAAAGATCTACTGTCAAAATCTAAATGTGGTGTTCTACCTTGGCCTAAGTTATATAGCCATATATTGTTTCTTTTTTTGATAGTAAATGTTCTAGACGGAACATAAAAAGCAGGCACTTAATTATGTACTGTGCTCTGTATTTTTATATCCACATACGGCTCCCTATCATAAGAGTACGGCACGAAACAGTATCACATAATAGTCCCGGGTTTCGCAAAAGAGTACGCACGAAACAGTACTGGAACAAAAGAGTACGGCACAAAAGAGTACGGACGCAAAAGAGTACTGTGATATTGCGTGCAGAAACTAGCTGAATTTAGTGATTCAAATGGAAATTTGCATATTTAAGAAATCAATTTACGCATATTAAAGTATAATTTTTGGGCTGTGGGAATCTTGGTAATTATTTTTGTTCCATTTTTTGTTCTGTCGCGCTTAGGTTATTAGAAGTAAGCACACAAACGGTGTATAAAAATTATCGTGTAGTAAAAGATGGGCATTTCGGATTTTTCTTGAATAAAAAAATAACTTTTTTTATTTTAATCGTATGTTCTTAAATGCTAATAAATCACGTTTTGACTTTTGCTAAAAAATTATCGATTGAAATAATAATACATTTTTTTAAAATAACAATCCAGAGTTTTTTTGTTTTTTTTAACTAAATCAAAGTTGTTAATTATGTTATGTGTGCTATTAAGTTATCATGCTCCGAAAAAACGATTATTAAAACAAAAAAGTTAGAATCTGCGCTTATTATTTCATCCTCCAATTTATTTAATTTTAAAAAGTTTATGTTATTTTAGCCGTTTTTTTAGAATTATTTTTTTGTATTTATCATTGTTTAGAAACTTTGAGTCTGCAAAAAATAAGCAAAATTAAAATATTACTCTTTAAATATATGCTAAATTATTTTGAAAATAAACTGGCGCCCCGTGTGTTTATGAAGATTCTGCAAGGCTCCAAAAACTGGCGTTCCGGAGCTCCACAGGGAACATGTTTATTTGTTATCAATAAATCATGTATTCTACAGTAATTAAAAAATATAATCAGTTGTGAAGTTAAACAGGCTTCTCTGTATAACATATGTTGGTTTTATGATGCATACAAAACAAATGAGAAAGTTACAGTTTTAAATTCTGCAATAGGTTTTAAAACTGATTTTTATTAAATATTTTTTGCTTAATAAAACTGTTTTCGCTTTTTGAAATTTCTGTCAAAACTGTTTTTAAATTAATTTTTCACTAAATTTCTAAAAACTTTATAAAAATATTGCTAAAAGAGAAAATATGTTTCAAATCGTTCATTTAAGCATAAGAAACCTTGAAGGAACATAAGTCAACTGCAGATAGTAGGAAGGAACATTAGTAATGAAGCGTAGTTTGTTGTCTACGATTTTTTTAATTTCTTTTTTTAAATAACTTAGTTTTTACAAAACAGAAAAAACCCAAGGCTTAGCTACCAGTAAATTTTAAAAATGTAAAAAAAAATTTAAAAATAAAAAAAAAAGTTTTAAAAGGTACCTGCGGTTGGCACGGTCACAACTATATTTACTCAAATTAAACAGCTCAAGGAGCTTACAGTGGCGCTAACACTCACTATGTAGTTACATGAACAACGAACTTTATTAAATGATCTATTAAAAATAGAAGAGTTTGCTGTATAAAACGCTGCTCATTAATTTTTATTGTAATAAATTTAAGCAGCTGTTAGTAGTAATAGTTTTAATATTAAGTTATTTTTTCAGTACTCTTTTGTGCCAGTACTGTTTGAGTCAAACAAAAAACGTGAATATCTTATTCTTTTTTGCCAGTACTCCTACGTGCCAGTACAGTTTTGCGTCAGAGTCGCGTGGTGTAGCAAACGCAATTCACACAGTACTCTTATGTGCCGTCCTGTTTTTTGACGGTACTGTTCTGTGGCGTACTATTTCGTGCGTACTCTTTTGCGAAACCCGGGACTATTTTGTGGTACTGTTTCGTGCCGTACTC
>JASAMX010021875.1:0-11888 GCA_030248175.1 Microlaimidae sp. YZB2_3
AAATTAAAATGCAGACATAAGGGGACCAATTAAAATTGTGCGGTAATGACGTTTTTTTTTAAACAAATAAGAAGGCAATTAATAATTTTTTTTAATACCACTTTTTCACAAAATATACAAAAATTAACCAACTTGAGCCCTTGAAAAATTTGCATTTAGATTACAAATTAAGTAAATTAATTAATAATTATTAAAATATAGTTTTTATTCTTTGTTATTAATCCGCTTTAGTGAAAAATTTTTAATGTTGTTGTTGTTAATTAGTCGATTCAATGCTGCAAATATCGCGGTCAGCTAGATTTTATTTGCCATTTTTTAGAACTTACATTTTTTTATTTAGTGGTACTCCTTACCGCTTTTAAAGTTTTAGAATACAGTAGCATTCATCAAAAG
This sequence comes from Microlaimidae sp. YZB2_3, assembly GCA_030248175.1. Classification (NCBI taxonomy): domain Eukaryota; kingdom Metazoa; phylum Nematoda; class Chromadorea; order Desmodorida; family Microlaimidae; species Microlaimidae sp. YZB2_3. The sequence goes on from JASAMX010021875.1 coordinate 394, forward strand.
GATTTTTTTCATAAAAGGAACGTTTGCAACAGTGGAACATTAAATTTAGTTTTGAGGAATGTCCATTTAAATAAAGCATTAGAACAAAACCAACAGATAATTTTGATGGTTCTTCTACCAATACGTGAACTTAAAATGGTTTTTAAGCAAAGATTTTAGAAGTAAATCAACATATAAATGAATTTTAGTTCATCAGAAACAGAAGACAAAACGAGTGCGAACAACATTCACAGAGGACCAGATCCAAGTTCTGCAGGCCAACTTCCAAATCGACAGCAATCCAGACGGACAGGACTTGGAGAGAATCGCTCAAATCACCGGTCTTAGCAAGAGGGTCACTCAAGTTTGGTTTCAGGTTCGTTTAGAATCCCTATGATCATTATATTACATTTACTACCGGCCTTAGAAAAATAACTAGCTTAGAATCTTAATAAAAGATATGGATTTTATCTTTATTTCATAAAGGTATCTATCATCTTCGTTAAAAAAAATATTCGGTCAACTAGAGATTTTTACATGTAAATTTTTAAAGGGACTTTTAAAGGGGTCTCAATTTTTAATATTAACGATTTTTGTTGCTATATTGCTGGGTGGGTGGGTCTCAATAGAAGAAGCAGCAAAAAGAGGGTTTCTTTAAACTTTAACGCGTTGTAAAACCAAGGACCACTTTTACCATCAGTTTGGTAACATTGGTTTGTATCAATTTTGGCTTAGCGTTCGCCGGCTGATAGTGATTCAAAATTTTAATTCTTATGCGTTGACGTTTTTCTGTTTCTACCACAAAATAAAGTTCAGGAAACTTGGTGAAGACGAATTTCGGATCGGTGTTAAAGTACATTCGTCGTTACTACGGCAAAATGAGCCACTGTCATTATAAATACACGTGACTGTGACTCATTTTAGATTTCCAACAGTACGTTAGTAACTACGAAATGAGTTACAGTCGCGTGTATTTTATAATGACAGTGGCTCATTTTAAAATAGTAACGACGATATACGTTGTTAGTTTTTTTGAAAAAAAATTTTTTTCAAAAGTTTAATGCTCCGACTGTCAAACATCATGGTTATGGCGCTGTGAGTGACCATTTAACACAAAAGAAGCTTAAGGAATTCAGAATTATGCCTTTTAAAATCGCAATTTAAAATTTATTTAACAGTTTCAACAAGCTATGTTTATTATAACTTGTGCAGTGAGTTTGAAAAAAAAATTATAGTTTATAAAATAATTTAATATATAAAATTACTTTTTTTAATTATCAAAAAAATTAGCCCAAACAGAGGACGGGTCTTTGAAGTTTAGAAGGTGCTCTGAAATTAAAGATCGATGAATCATTACGTTTATAACTTGTCTGCGGGTGCATGTATACCTAATGTTTTTGGCTTAAGAAGCATTATTCACAAATTAGCGCGCATATTTAGGTGTTGGTAATAAATGCACAAGCATCAGGTTCCTTTTTTAGATTTTTTCCCGATATTGTTTTTTAATATGAAAGGCACCTCCTACTGCTTTGCACGTCTAATAATAATAATCTAATAATCCTTGATATGATTTCAAGGTATTAAAAGGAAATAAAAAACTCTTGATCGCCTTTTATTCACTGTAAACTGTTTAATATTTACTTTTTTTACACTTCCCAATCTTCTAAAACCAAAAAAAATTTGTTTTGAAAACCACATATAGAAATATATACGTATGGTTAATTCAACAATCGTCATTATTTAGTTAAATTTTTAGTAACAAGCTACTATAAAATTCAAATAGAAACTGTTTAATATTGAAAGTCAAATATTACTCAGTCACTGTTTATCAGAAAGTTAAATTGTTTTTTAAATGTTAATTTTAATATGTATTGCGCATGTGCAGAGGTATTTATAAAACAATTTTTGCGTTTTTTATAACTGTTAAAAAATAATGTCATAAATAAGTAATTATCGTTTTTTTCTATATTTCTACAAATTAGGTCACGCATTTTTCAAAAGCAATTAAAAATAGTGAGCATAATTCTAGCTTGTGCTATTTTTGAGAAACCATTTTAATTTACAAAAAAACATACGATGTTGTCCTCAGTTTTATAAAGACGGCAAATATTCAGCATATACTTAACTTATCTTTTTTATAATAAAAAATTTCAGATGGGATGGGGCATTTTTGCACATTTTGAATAAATTGATCTATTGTTTGGCACATTTTGAATGAACTAATCAATCAATCAAAAACGTTTTAGATGGTGAGGGCCTTGGAAAATTAAGTGTGCTGCCCATAATTCATTTAATGCTCTCGCCAGCTGAAACGTAGTTTAACAACTCTTTTTATTAATGTTTTGCTAAGCTCATACACCCTGATCTAAGAAACAGATTTTAAACCACTTGCTATCCTTTTCAGACTGAGAGTGAAACTCACCTATCAAAAGCTAAATCTATAACATATAACCCAATTTTTTTTTATTAATATCGGAAATTTAAGTTAATTTCAAACTTTTTTAAGAACTCTCGGGCTCGTCAAAAGAAATACCAAGGCATGAAGAGCAAGCACGGGTCGGGCGACGGTTCCGGCCTGGGCAATACTTCTTACACCGAGTCCCTGGCCGGCAGCGACAGCATGGAGATGGAAATGGAGATGAGCCCCGGCGGCCCCATGGGCGACACCCTCACCACTTGCGGATCCGAAGGAGATCTTTCGCATTTCGAACACTCGCATGAGATAATTTAACGAAATATGTGGCTTTTAAAAACCCTCTTTTTTCAAGTTTAAATTGCTGGATTTGACGCCGGTTTGAAGTGCAATAAAAGGTGAAAATCCTCAACAGAGCTTTACGATGTGATACCGTGCACATTCCTTATCGAAATTTTACCTTTGCGCATCAGTTTCAATCAGTACTCGCCTGAAAACTGACAAAACAATGTTTTCTATTAACTGATGAGGACGCTTTGATGTGCCATTTCGATATCCGCATTTTCAGAAAATTAGTCATAAATGAAGTGGATAAAACCAAAGATATTTTAAAGTAAAAAATTGAATATATCTTAATGTGAACTCTGGTTTTCAATAAATATTAAACAGATGGTTTTAACTATACATGGGCAATAAGGGTGTTTACCCCATTGCAATTTTTGAGGAAAAGAATCTGTTTTGTGTCAAAATCAAAAAACCATATGGGTAGAATGCACTTTAAAAATTTAATGTGGTAAGAATGTGTTTCTGGGGTTAACCCTCTCCTTTCTCCTTAATTCAAACTTACAACCTCCTCCCCTCCTTCGTACCATTTTTATAATTTATGTATTTGCATTCTAAGATTCTAAACCTCACTTTCTAGCTTACTTTCTTGTCTCAACTCCGGATCAATTTTCCTGTATAATATTATCCTACTTTTCTAAAAAAAACACTAAAAATTTTTGGCTCCATAGTGTGATATTTTTTTCTATAATATGTTTTAAAATTAAAAAATTCTAGCTTTGCTGGGGATGTTACTTTGAAGGTCAACTACATATGTATTGTGTACGATAACTGTTTGCTTAAGGGTGCGGTGCGGAGTCAAACTTTTTGTCTTCGATTTTGATATTTTTGTGAAAACTTTACCCCTGCCTTCAATAGCCCACAAATTTTTTTTCAACAAAATATCTGCAGTTGTTCAGGAGTTATGTCAAAAATGGAATTTTTCAACAATTCTGTACGTGACAAATCGTTCAATGGGTGTTACGATTTACGTTACAAATTATGCAATCAAAAAAGCGGCTACTTTTTACTCTAATTTAATACCTTTATCGTTAAGATTGGTGCAACATTTGTTGAAATATTGCGTTTCCTGTACAAAAAACCGGCGATTTTTTCGTTAAAAATACCAAACGACGGCAGTGGTTTTGTGAAGTTTCTCCAACCTTTCATTCCTTCAGTTCGTGTTTTTAGCGAAAAAATCGACAAATACTGCACCAATCTTAACAATCAAGGTATCAAATTAAAGTAGAAAGTAGCTGCTTTCTTTGAGTGCATAATTTGTAACTTAAATTGTTGTACAGATTGAGCAATCTTTCGCGTACATAATTTTCGAAAAACGCCATTTTTGGGGGGTCATAACTCCTGAACCACTGGAGATATTTTGTTGAACAAAAATTTTATGGGCTATTGGGGGCAGGGGTAAGGTTTACACAAAAAATTATCAAAATCGAAGACAAAAAGTTTGACTCCGCACCGCACCTTTAAGGAAAGGCATAATACTACCCTAATGAATCTGCAAAAACTACATTTTCTTGTTAGGCGTATAAATATCTTATTTAATTCAAGCATTACTGTTTTTGTTTTTTTTTTCAAATGAAGATAAATGTTTTCTTGAAACATTTTTTTATATTTTTATATTTCAAATAATAATAAAAAATTCTACACAGTGTATCATTTTTTAGGTAAAAAAATCGGCATTTTAGTGCATTTTACTATTTTACCGCAGCACTGAAATGCATAAACTCATTTTTATGTTTTTTTAAATGGAAATGCTACCTGCTCCTTTTTCATGTGGTGCTAAAGTATTATAATTTATTACTGATGCAGTATATTATTAATTAATCTAATTTTATGTAATTTTTAGTTTTTATTTGGTTTTAGTTTCAGTCAAGTTGTAAAAATTTCAATCTAGCGCAAACAATTACAATTATTATTGATCAATTTTTTTTGAAATTCAGTTACAAAATAAAAAAATAAGAATAAAACAAAAGCTAAATATTTTTACCATTTATTAAATTTTAAAATTATTTTGACAACAGTTATTTTAAAAAAAACAACAAGTTTAGACCAACATAAATTGTAAAAGCCTTACCGGAACTATAAATTTTGAGAAATTTTATTGCAACAAAGTATTGCCCAATTTTTTATTAATTTTTGGTTCATGTAAGAAAATTAACATAGCTTACTATTGATATGACTTTCTTTTAAACTAAAAACTGGGTAAACGAGTTTTGACCGATCATTGGGATTTTTTCGCTAGGGTTCATTGTTTTTGTACACGATACTATAGTGCTGTTCCTGGCAGTTTCACGCTTTGACATTAAAATTTCTGAGTTTTCTGAGCTTCTGAGCTTTAATTTAATATTTTCATGCTAATTTTTTAATTTGTATTTCCTAATAAAAATTCAGTTCTGTAATCTCAAAAAATTCTGCAGTTTGTAATTTATTCTGTTTTGTTCTCTGTTTTTTAAAATTCCTTTTTGTTAAATTATTGTATTTTTAAAATTTTAGTGCCATATTATGCAGTTGTTATGACCAGGGTTTGTTATCTAGTCAGTGAGTGAATTAAGATTTAATGTCAATAATCGTTATAAAACAATAATGTTAAATAAAAATATTCAAATAAAGATAAATGTTCAATGCTGTAAAGTAAGCAATAAAAAATTTATAAAAAGATTTTTTTTTATCAACTAAACAATTTTCACATATATAATTTTATATTTTTATATAATTTTATGCATACGCATATGCATAACATATTCAAACGTTTGCATATAAAAATATACGTACACATATATCCATTTTGGATTTTGAATACACACACAATATTTCATAATTTTTTCCTTTATTTCTCATTCTTCTTTTATTATTAATAAAATTTCGTATTCTTGCTATTAGCAAAATCTATTATAAATAGACGTAATGTGTGTGTGTGTGTGTGTGTGTGTGTGTGTGTGTGTGTGTGTGTGTGTGTGTGTGTGTGTGTGTGTGTGTGTGTGTGTGTGTGTGTGTGTGTGTGTGTGTGTGTGTGTGTGTGTGTGTGTGTGTGTGTGTGTGTGTGTGTGTGTGTGTGTGTGTGTGTGTGTGTGTGTGTGTGTGTGTGTTTGTGCGTGTGCGTGCGCGCGCGCGCGCGCGCGCGTGTGTGTGTGTGTGTGTGTGTGTGTGTGTGTGTGTGTGTGTGTGTGTGTGTGTGTGTGTGTGTGTGTGTTTGTGTGTGTGTTCCCTAACTCCTCCCCAACCATCCAACGGATTAACCCGTTCCCGTAATTGCCGTCTCCTCGATTACAACCGTGAAACGTTTGTGCGACCTATGTCATACTTCCGTCATACCTAATTTTTTGCGCGAGTAGTGTCCAGTGAGCGAGCAAATCGAAATAGTTAAAGCTGTACGGTGGCAATATGCAAATTTTTGTCACGGATACAATGTATTACGTAGGATATTTCATGTTGTAAAAATTTACATATTGCCACCGTACCGCTTTAACCATTTCAAATTGCTCGCTTACTAGGCACTATTCGCGCACAAAAAATTATGTATGAAGGAAGTGAAACATAGGTCATGCGAAGAGCTTACCGCGGTAAGGTTTACGTACCACCTTTGTCATACGAAAATAGAACCATCGTGAGACGAAGGTTTAACCTTTGTTGTACGAAGGTTTCACGGTTGTAGAGGAAAAGGCCTTCACGGGAGCGGGTTAACTTAAATGAAGTATTATTTATTGGAAAACTCATAGCCTGGGGAGTTTCGTAAGGGGGTTGAAATTTTGAAAAAGTTTAAATGGACATCTTTATCTTTTTGCTGGCGGCTTCTTTTGTATATTCATGGTTGGTTGGTGTGATGGGTTGGCATGTTACCTGTTTTTTATGTTATTATAATTATATTTATATTTATATGTGATTAAATAGGTAGATACAAGTCTAAGTGCAGTATTTTTACTAGCTTTTGTGTCTTTCCTGTCATTGTATTTAGATGGCAAAATAAAAATTGATTGATTGATTGATTGATTGATTGATTCACCAAAGAGGAGACCCTTGGATTTTGGAAGTTGAAATTTTTTTGTCTTTCAATCGGTGCAAACTTATTGGTAAGAGTAATTAGCCAATGTAAAGCCAGAATATTATGTTTTATTTTTTGAAAAAATAAACATGGACGTTTGGCTCAAACTTATTGGTAAGAGTAATTAGCCAATGAAAAACCAGAATATCATGTTTTTTGGAAAAATAAACATGAGCATCTTTATGCTGGACAACGATTGAAAGCTTATATTCAGGGAAATGTCATAAAATGGTTTTTGAAAAAATTAATAAGAAGGACATCTTTACGCTGGGCAACTCATTTTTACCAAAGGGAGGGAACCCTTCTTCCCAACCACAAAACGGATTGAGCTAAATGAGGTATGATTGCAAAACTTACGGTCTGGGGAATGTCATAAGTGGGTTAAAATGTTGAAAAAATTAACATGGAGATTTTAATGCTAGACAACGTATTTTCACCAAAGAGGAAAAGGACCTTCCTCGCCCCAAGCACAAAAAAGATTGGGCTAAATAAGATATTATTGGACACCTTATAGTTCAGGAACCATCGTAAGGGGATTTAAATTAATAAAAAATTAAAATGGACATCTTTATGCTGGACGACGCACTTTCACCAAAGGAGGGAGGGACCCTTCTTCTCAACGACAAAACGGATTGGGCTAAATGAGCTACACATTGCAAAGTTTCCAGTCACGGGAATGTCATAGAAGGGTGAAATTTTGAAAAACAAGACAGGATTTTAAGAACCCTCAAAATGTCAGTATTCGTGATCACGTCGTATATGTTTTGCTCTGTGAGAAGGAACTAAAGAATCACTTCTAGCCTATTAGTGTTTGGGCAAAAATAAATCTCCAATGAATGAAAGATCTCCTTTTTTCATAAAGCACTAATTTGCTAGAAATGATTTTATAACGTTCGTTATAACATTGTAAAGAATATTAACACTATTTCCGTTTAAATGGGAGGGTTTTGACTATCGTGAAAAGATTAGTAAATAAATATAAAAAATACAGGAAAAATTATTTTTCAGTCTTATCAAAAATATATAATAAAGGAAAAATGAGTCACTTAGAACAAACTGCTTCAAACAAGGTCCGATTTAAAAGGGATCCCATTTAAATGGGACCTTTTTTCAAGCAGTTTGTTCTAAGTGTCTCATTTTTCTTTTATTATATATATTTGCTTGTATGGCTGACAAGGGCGACTTGTAACAATAAAAATATAATAAAACATTTCGCTTTTTTGTAGTACCAACAAACAATCTACGAGTACCAATTATCATTCAAACAATTTTTTACGTTTATAATAAAAACAAATGATCCAGTCCAGGGTACTGTCACGCACAAAGTAATGAGTGCTTTTATGGAAGAAAATGTTTTACAGCGTTTGTTTCTTAAACTTACAGTATATTAAAGAGTTTTTACAGTGTTCCGAGTCGAAGACACGATCTTAGATTAGAATTATATTGTTTAAGAAATCAGTAAAGGCCGGTTCACACCAGTGTGGCAGCTGATAGCTGATAGTGAACGCGCGCTTTTACATCATTACACTCTCTTTGTTGCTGCGGTGTAAACTGTGTGCGCTGTGCGTCACCTATCAGCTGCCACTCCGGTGTGAACCGGCTCTTAATGTTCTATAAATGTTTTATTGGTTTTTAAGAAAATACTAAAAAACTGCTAAAATTTTTGGTCTTGGTTCTGCGTTTTCGTTTTAGAAGATGTTTACAACTTGACAATTATACTAAACTGTATTTTGAGCGATAAACGAATACAAAATGACCATTTTTATTGTAGTAAAAATTATCTACGCACAAAATCGGCGTTATTTTAATCAAATTTTTTTTGCGTAATTTTGCACGAATAGTGGTCGATTTTTGTAACGCAATGTGATTTTAAGCAAGCAAGCTCAATATTAAGAAGGCAGTGCTTCTTTTATTACGAGTTTTGGCTTTAATCACTGTTGTTCATACTGATAAAAATCAATCTGAATTCCCACTGCCGTAGTTTGTTTGGCATTTAAAATGTTATTTCTATTCGCAATATATCATAAGTTTATATTGTAACGGATAAAAAGAATGAAAGGTTAGAGTTGTGCTACAAATCTTTGATTTAAAGTTTTCTCAATACTTGAGATTTTGTAAAAAAAAGATTGCAAGGTTTTATAGGCAAATCACACCTAGCTGACCTGGATGATTCACAGAATTAAATTGATTGTTTAACAATAAAAACATTTAAAATTTTTAGCAAAAAAAAAAGTTTAATATTAAAGATAAAATACCGTACTTTTTACTAATTATTTATCAAATTACTTAATTTCAAACAAAAATGCAATTTTTTATAAAAGGCTAAATTTGACTGATTTTCGTATAATTTGTGAAAAGCCGGGAAGTAAAAAAATATGCGTGCTTATTCGTTTTTTAAGAAAAATGTTATAAGCGCAGAATTTTAATTGGTCCGCTCATGTCTCCTATATACAAACTTACGAGGTCAGCCAGATATAATTTAACCATAATAAAATATTTTGTCGACATTATTATTTAATAGTTAAAAAAACCTCTGATATATAAGCCAATTTTAGGAAACTTAGGAAGCAAAAATGTCGTTTTGAAACCTGTCTGCTGTTGAAAAAATTTAGTGATGTTTCTACCCTCCAATATCATGCTCCGGAACTCCAGCCATTTAAAGCGGCGAGAGCTCCGCCTCTTGAATGAGCGATTTAAAGCTTATTTAAGCTTGAAATTTTTTAATTTTTATTTTAAGTTATTTTTAAGCCTGAAATTTATTTTATTTATTTTAAATTAATTCACCTGCATTTTTAAGACTATTTTTATTGTTTTAAGTAAGTTTTGAAAAAAAATTTAATTTACAAAAAAAATTTTGTCAAAATAATCTATGACACCACTCTTTAATTATTTATGAAGTTAGTACAAAAATAAGGCGGAGCTCCGGAGCTTGCTCCTGAGCTCGGAGTTCCGGGAAACACCCCTATAAAGAATACAAAATTTATGTCTCCAAATTAATATATTTTTGATTTGTTTATAGTTTTTTAAAATATTGAAGTTAAGTTTAGTAAATGCAAAAAAATATAGACCCGCAGCTCTTTTCAAAAAATTCCAAACTTTGAAAATCAGTTCTCTACAATTAAAACTAAAACAATACAGTGATCTAAAAACCATACAGTTGTTAAAACTATACAGTGATCATAGATGGAAACGGTCACCGAAGCTAGGGGGGTTTTTACCCCGGGTAAATGACATTTCAAAATCGGAGAGGTATCCTAGGGAAGGGGAGGTCGAACCCTCTGGCTTTCTAGGGGGGTCGACCCGGGGTGAAAAATTTTAAAACCTAGAGGGGGTCAGGTGGGGTCCATGATCGAAGCAAAATACTTTTAAGCCATTTATAAGTTAATAATTATAAGGTTTAATAATTTTTTTATAAGATAACTACATTTTATTGAATGAAAGCGATATTCTGGTATAAAAAAAAGAATGTAAAAACATGAATTTGTTTAAAAAATTCACGTTTTTTGAAGAAAATTTAGTATAAAAAAGTACTTAAAATTTTCACGATGGAGGGAGGGTCAAATTTCGAAGAGGTCAAGGGTAAAAAATTTGAAAACTTGTGGGGGGGGGGAAGGGAATCATTTTTTTTGTAGGAAGGGCCCCCAAAATTTTAAGACAAAGGGAAAGGGGTTGGACCTCACTCTAGCCCCTATGTTTATCTATGCTAGTCATGTTCCCCGTAACTCCGCTCCGTTTTACGTATATAAACGTATTTGTGAACTTTTCTGTCCCATTTGGCGTTCTGTTCCTTACGTGATTCCCTTCCGGGCTCATGTCGCGCTTTTTTATTTTTCGTAATATTCATTTCTAAAGTCCCGTCTCTTTTTTTTCCTTTAGCTCAAAAGTAAGTTCGTTGTCTTTGGTCATAAAAGCCGTAGTTCCTTCTTTCATACCCATAATTATTTTCGCCTCGAAACCCTAAATTGCAATAGGCGATTTGATAGATATACTTTCTATAGGCAAATAAAATCTAGCTGACCGCGATATTTGCAGTATTGGATTGACTATTTAACAACAAAAACATTCAAAATTTTTCACTACAGCGGTTTAATAATAAAGATCAAAACCTGTATTTTAATAATTATTCATCAAATTACTTAATTTGGAACCTAAATGCAAATTTTTAAGGGGCTAAAGTTGGTTAATTTATGTATATTTTGTGAAAAGGCGGAATTAAAAAAAAAATTATGCGTTCTTATTTGTTTTTAAAAAAACGTCATTACCGCACAATTTTAATTGGTCTCCTCATGTCTGCATTCTAATTTTCAGCGTCAGCCAGATATAATTCAACCATAAGCAAGCACACTTTTACCACCGTTATGCGCACTCTTGTTTATTGTGCTTGGGTGACGTGCAAAAACAAAAACAGTGTTAAATCCCCGTGGCAAAATTCACCATAACGTAGTGCTAATTCACCATAACAATCAAAAATGCTTTTGCAAATTAAAATTTGTTAAAAAAACTTAGTTTTAATAATAAAACCATTAAAAATGTTTTTTTTTATTTTTTCCTAAGCCTAAATAAAGCCCTAAAATTAAGCTAAATTTTATCATAATAAATTTAATTTGTATTTTCTAAGCGTCAAAATTTAAAAGAAATATTGTAAACGCATTATATTTATGGTGAATTGACAGCACTTTATGGTGATTTTGTAACGTGTATGGTGATTTTGTTCAGACCTGTGCA
>JASAMX010021876.1:0-34963 GCA_030248175.1 Microlaimidae sp. YZB2_3
GTCATACCTCTGCGAAGATATTTACCACTGAATAATTTCCGTTTAAATGGGAGAGTTTTGACCATCATGAGTAAAATTTAAGTAATTTCAGCAAGTAGATTCCCTATTGGCTTGTTGTTTTATGATTGGCAGAAGAAATTTTTTTAAACAACTAACACGCTAAAACCATTCATTTAGACCAAAAACCTTTAAAATAAAAATTTATACATAAAATTAGCAAAACACCTTGAAACAGAACTCTGGAGCGCCAAACATTCGTATTTTTCTCCGTTTAAAAATTACTTATATTATGCTTTTACTCTCACTTTTACTTAAAAAATAGCTCAAACTGTAACACTCTCCTCTCCGCATGTGAAGTTATTTTTTAACAGTCCAAAAATTTTTAATTGGACCTACCTAGCATTACAAAAATTTGGGTCCGCGGTCCCGCCGCGAAATCAGAATTCGTTATGAAACCAATGATTTTTACCAATTTTTTTCGAAAACCGTAGATTAAACAACTATGTTAAAACAATTTCGAGTATTTTTGTTAACTTTTGACCATTATTTAGAGCTATATATGAAGTGTAATCAAGGTTTCTCATATGTAAATTTTTTGGTTAACCCGAAAAAAAAACATTTTGTAATGGTTAATTAAATACAAAAAAACCACTAAAATTTTTCAAGTAGATGTTTTATTTGTATATAATAATTCCAGTTTTAAAAATAATACAAAAAATGCATTTAATTTGAGAGCAACTTTGTTTCGTGGTGGGACCGCCAACCCCATTTTTGCTAGGTAGGTCCATAGCCAAAAAAACCTGTATAATGCTTTAGGCCATTTTTTTATTTTTCAAAATTTATTAAAAACCTTTTTAAGTTCAAAAAAATAGCAATATAGATCTAAAAATAAAAAAAATCGATTGCACACTTTTAATCTGTTTAGACACAAATGTAAGGAGTAAATTTAACAATAAAGTAAAACATGCTAACAATTTTTATGAAGTAATAGCATATTCTTTTTTATGGACATTTAGGTTTAAAATTAACCGATTAACAACATAATTGTTTTCGATACGTGCTTGGTGGTGCTAAAAGGCCACCGAACGATTTACCCCGCGGCTCCGCTCTAACCATTGTTAAAAAACACAAGTAAATTAAATTCTGGAATTAAGAGTCTTTTTCTTTTTCCTCATATAAAGGTGCGGTATACTAAATCATGGCGCTTTTTTTCGGTTGGATTTTGGTATCAATCGATGCGTCAGGTTTCACTGAGTAAAAAATTGTATTACAAAAAAATAATAATTTTCAGCGGTTGTCCAGATATTAGCAAGAATATCGCTTGGTTATTTCAGATAATTCTTTGTTTTTTACCAAACACCAGCCACGGTGTGTTTTGTTTGCTTACGTTGGACTTTGAAAACGCATTCCTTCTCGTAAAATTTTAGATGTATTTAAGATATTTTATATGCAAATTTTGATATGAAAAGATGCAAAATTTTTAATTATACTAATTTCTGTGTCTTTTTATTTATTATATTGCAGTTATAATGTTTTATTTTAAATAAACGATTTGATCTATTTTGAGTTCAGTGCAATATTGGCAGGGGTTTTTTTAATCTCTCATCGGGCGTACATATTTACTGTTGTTTTGCTGACTGAGCGGCAAAAAAATCAATGGAATAATGAAGCGATAATATCTAGACAACCGCTAAAAATTCATTTTTTTTAATACAATTTTTTACTTAGTAAAACCTGACACATCAATTGATACCAAAAACCAAGCATCTTTAATACCGCTTCTTTAATATTTAAACGCTCTTATTTTAAAATTAATATTTTTTCTTTGATACTGATGTATCAGAAATAAAAATTGGCTCCTTAAAACTAGCATAGAATTGTTCAATTAGTGAAGGAGCTTTTTTTTTTAATTTAGGTTCTTGTTACCATACTAAAATCCCATAAACATTTTCGATCGCCCAATAAAAGCTGCAGGAGCGTCAGAATTCGAAAAAGATAAAATGTTTTTTTACAATAGGCAAATAAAATCTGGCTGACTTTAATAATTGCAGTATTAAATCGACTTTATAACAAAAAACAATTCAAAATTTTTAACAAAAGCGGTTTAATAATAAAAATCAAAATCTGTATTTGAATACATTTTTTATCAAGATACTCAGTTTAGAATCAAAGTGGAAATTCTTTGAAGGCTAAAGTTAATTAATTTCCGTATTTTTTGTAAAAAGGCGGAATTAGAAAAAAATCCTGGGATTTTATTTGTTTAAGAAAACATCATAACCACACAGTGTTAATAGGTCCTCTCATGTCTCATTACTAATTTACGAGGTGAAGCAGAGGATTCATTTAATAATGTTACACAGAGACCAAATTGTACATAATTGTTCTAAAATTTGGATACAAAACTTTTCTAACAAAAATTTGATATTTTTTGTTAATTTTTCCCCGAAGCTATTTTTAACATAGTTTCAGTTTTCTTGCAATAAAATTGTGACTTTTTTTGCACTTAATGCTGCTGCACCTGCGATTATTTTTGCACAACAAAAAAGACATGTTGTGCATGTGTGAAATTTCTAAACAAAATTTTCTTTACAAATTTAGTGGAGAGTAGAGTGAGTCATTCGCTTGTGTTATTTATGCCTGATTGCAGTAATGTTTTATTAACTTTAAAACGAGCTAAGACTAAACCAAAAATAAAAAAAAACACAATAAATATAAAAAACTAAAAAATTTACTAACTTTGCGCGTGTATTTCAAGGTAAAAACGTGGCAAAAACTTTAAAAATGGAACAGACGGCGAACGGATATAAAAATACTATTTTAATAGACTACTAAAACGGCGGACGGGGCTATATTTATAGGAGAGAGCATTACTTTCCTAACATTTAAAACTTTTTGAGGTATATCTTGATAACACTATGATCAAAAAAATAATTTGCAATAATACTTTGAATTTCTAATTCAAAAGACATCATTCTAGCAAAAACCAAAACAAAGTTTTGAAAAGTCTTATACTAAATTAGAACAGCATAGTCCTACACAAAACAAAAAAAAAAACGCAACGCCAGAAAAGACTGAAACAGGTCTTAATAAAATCAACAAACTAACAAAATATATATTTTTATAAAAACACGATTAAAATATCAAAAAAAACACACAATACAAGTTAAATTGTTGTTTTATTTGGGTTTTTTAACCTGCTGGTGAAAAGAAATTTACTAATTCACAATGATTTGCTTTGAACCTGTGTATGCGTTAAGCGGACACCTGTTAAGCAGCTGGTGATGCGACGCTATGCATATTAGTGCGTGAATACACCAGTTAAACACAACAAAGATAACCATGTACGCGTTGCAGTGCCCATGAAAATATATTTTTAAAACAAAAAATTTTCGCAGCACTAGTTTTTTTATTGTTTGATTGTCGTAATACTCAAGGCATACCGTAGTATAAACGGCTATATAGACTACTTCTGTCTGAATAAACGTCTTTTACTGTACGAGATAGGGTACAAAAAGAAAAAAATAAAATTAAAGAAAATCGTAGTTTTCTTAGTTTCTTTGGTGTAACCTATACTTAATGAAAATTCCTAAACAATGATATGTTTTACTGCGTTGAAGTGCTCTAATATCAGTTAGTGCTAAACAAATTTAGTTTTTTTTAATATCATCACAATAGTTAGAAATCATCACTAAAATAGGTTTTTCGTGAACAATCATGTCGAATTACTAAAGCATAAAGTTGGAAACTGTGCTTTGAATCTATTTTCACAACCAAATAGTTTTTTTTGATGTTTTTGTTCGAAAATTATACAAAATATAAAAATTAATTTCGTAAAGTTCATTCCGATGAAACTTTTAAATAGAAGCATTTTCTGTAATTGAAACATTAAAAAAGTGGGAATCAAATTACAGAAAATGCTTCTATTAAAAGTTTGAAATGGAATTTTATGAAATTAATTTTTGAATTTTAAATATTATTACAACCAGAATAATAATAAACTGTATATAGTTTTGAAATAAATTTCCAAGTAAAAATTTCAACTTTATTTGTTAGTAATTCGTCATTGTTAACGAAAAAACCTGTTTAACACGATTTGCACCATCTTGTGTTTGGGTGGGGTTACATAAACAAAAATATACACGTTAAATTGAATTAGGAATAGACCGAAAGGAGTTTCTTAAAAATAATACAGAAACACATGAAAAAAGTCAGGTTATTCTCTTGGCGGAGAGACACACTCATATAGTGAACATAGTAAATATTTCCTTTGGCGGAGGGATGCTATTATAGGAATTATGTAGCAAACATTTGTGGGGGCTGGAGTAATCCAACTCCCAATTGACTAGGTTTGAACTATAAATAAACCGAAATATTAATTTCTCAAAGATTATAAGCTGCAATAGGAATCAGGTTAGTTCTTCTCTCTAAAACATCTTACTGGTTTTGACTTTGCGAATTGCATGCTCTAACAGTAAAAATCTCGTACATCGTCAACCAAAACGGTTTTTTACTGGCATACCAGTAAGAAAATACTGGTTTCGTCAGTAACCAGTAAAAAAAAATTGCTGATTTCACCGGTAACCAGTAACTGTAACACTCTTTCAGTTACTGGTTACCGGTGAAATCAGCAATTTTTTTTACTGGTTACTGACGAAACCAGTATTTTCTTACTGGTATGCCAGTAAAAAACCGTTTTGGTTGACGGTGTACGAGATTTTTACTGTTAGAGCATGCAATTCGCAAAGTCAAAACCAGTAAAATGTTTTAGAGAGTTGGCGGAGGGATGCAGTCAGATATGAAACATTAGAGATAGGCAAAGGTTGGTGTGGAATTTTACCCCTTTTTAACTGATGTGCGTCTGTTTATCCTTAAACTTGATAATTTTGGTTTGTGTAATCGTTTTTTTGTGTTTTAGGCTTTTGTTTTTGTTTTTTTTTTAAACCGGAAAGATGGCCGAAATTAAGCCGGATTTTGTTTTTTTGCTACTTTTAGTTTAAAAATATAAAAAAAAATCAATAGAGTGGAATAAAATTTTACCAGGCTTAAGGTTAAGGTTGGCTGGTTGTAACAAAAGTCATTTTATGTTTAAATATTTTTTCACGCCAAAAAAATTCAATAAAAAACACGTGTTATGAAAACTTTTATGAATTAAAACTTTTTATTAAAAAGTTTATATTAAAAATTTTTAGTTTAAGTTTAACTTTTAAGTTTTAAGTTAAGAGTTTTTTAGGATTTTGAGATAATTATTTAAAGTCTTGCTAATAACTATAAAAGTTTGCAAACGGGAAAAATTAAGTTATATGTACCAAAAACAACAGCTAAGGATAAATTTGCAACCTTTAAAAATATTTATTGTTCGTTTTAGCAATAAATATAGCCACTTTTTTAGGTGGCCGAAGTTAATGGCACGCGCCTTTACTTCGGTCACTATAAAAAAGTTTAAACTTTCACTGATTTTTAGGCGTAACAGAAATTTTTAAATTTTGCACTGGAATGACAAAATAGCTGGCGTTTGATTTTTAAATCAAATCTCGGCCCGATTAGAAGAGCCAGAAAAAAAACCCATCCAAAAGAATAAAAAAAGTTGGCCGAAATGAAGTCAATTAACCTATGTGTATAAACTATAAAAAAAACAAAAAAACAACGATTTTTTTACATTTTATTTTTTGTACCCTCTTTCGTGCAGTAGAATACGCTTATTCAGAACTATTTAGTCTCTAACAACAAATATCTAGGTGTAAAGTCTAAACAAAACGTTATGAAATTTAAATTTCAAAAAGAAATTAAAAAAAAAGGTTTTTTTATTTTGATGGAAAAAGCAAAATTTTTAAGAAATCTACTTTCCTATTTTTGTCCGTCAAAACCGCACATAATTGTTAAGTTCTCTGCCGAAAAACTGCTTTGTCTACTTCCGCATTTCATGACGATCATCATTATTGATTTTCGCAAAGATTTATTATCAAACGCTACAAAATGCATTGTATTAACAAAGCGAACCAATCACGTTCGCCAGATTACGGTCTTACGGTTTGCTAGAAAATAGTCCTCCAGAATTACTCTAACAAAAAACATTTTTAATACTTCTTTAGTGAAGAAAATCAAATAACCGCTACTTGATTTACTGAAAGGGAATTCCAGTGTGAAACAACTCTACACAAAAAATTTTAACTCTTACAGTTAATTAAAAGTTTTTGAGTTTTAAGATTAAGGGAATGTCCTCTGGTAAAGTTTTGATTTAGATAGAAAAAATCATTTAGGTTAATATTTGTTAAGTAACGTATCTTGTAACGCTCCAAAACATTACTAAAATTTTCGTCGTTCATTTATTTTTTAATGTTTTAAAAATTTTAATTGTTCTTTGTATAACACATAGTTTAAGTTGCCTTTAAAAATGATCATTAGCTCTAGTCAGATTTCTGCATACAGGCTCTGCCGCGAGTTGGTTGCATTTTCCTTTACTACTGTAGCCGTATAAGTTCTCAATTCTAGGCAAAAATTTCGCCACAAACACGATTTTTTTAGTATTTTTAGTGACAAGTTTATTACCAAGACTAGAAATCTGTCATAAATGAATTTCATGTTTCCTAACCGTATAAATTTTGGATCTCGATTCGAGTATAATGGTCTCCAGAATTTTGCAAAAACGATTTTTGGAATTTCCATTAATTTTTGTTAAAAAATATCTATTTATTTCTTGCAATATTATTCAATTTTTGTCATTCATTCACCTCAGCCTATTAATAGAAATTTTAGGTAAAAAAATTATTATAGAGCCAAATCAAACTTTTCCTCTCTAGCCCTGGAATTAAAGGTACGTAGCTCAAACGTAGCTACAGTGTGCTCACGTGACTAATTTAGACACGCCCACAAATGACTTTCATGCGGAGAAATTTTTTCGTTCACACAAGATCAGCAGTTTTTAGAAAATGCAATGTGTTTGTGAAAAATAAAATTTATAAATCAAATGTTAAGACTTCTCCTGATAGTTTTCACTGCAAAGCAATAAGTAATAAACCAATTGTAGAACATAGCAAAAATTACGGTATTTTATTTTAAAAAAAAAATATATTTTAGAATATCCAACTGACAAAAAATTCGACAAATTGGCAAAAAGCAGGAAACAATAATGTTTTTTTCCTTTAATTTATTTGAATAAAATTTTATAATCATAAAAAATTTAAAAAAAATTTATTAACAGAAAAATAAAAATGTGGTTTTATGAGGGTTCGACCTCCTCATCTCTATCTAAGCGACTACGCCTTAACTGATTGCGCCAAGACAGCAATGCTGAATCAAGTTCAAAAAAAAATATATAAACAAATTCTTTGTATTAAATCGAATCTAATTGGCTGATAAAGTGACGTCATATTATCGAGATTTGAGTGGTTACTTAATGGGGGCATTTTTTAATCCAACAAACAACTGTTGCAGCCACGTTGGGTTTACTTTTACTAAAAATATTGCCACGGTCGATCTTTAGGTGAAGCGCTGTTTTAGTTGCCGTCTTTCTTTGATTTCTAATTATTATGTTTTACAGCAATAAAACCGACAAAACAATGGTATTTAACAAAATCAGCGTTCATTATTAATTTTAAATTAAGTTTATACAGATAGAATTAAGCATAACTGACGCATCTTTTTCATATTATTAAAATTTTGCAAAGGTTTAAAATTTTTAGAAAAATTGAAATTACTGTAACTAAAGTTTTTACAGAAAATTTTCACATAAAAGTCTTTTGTGTTCACGTGCGATATTCGTGCTGTCTATTGTTGTAAAACAGCTTCCGCAGGTGCTAAAAGGTTGAGCAAAGTTTAAAAATCCGACGTCCCATGTCTTTCACGCGGCTTTTGCACGCTTCACGTGCTGATCAGTGTGAGATTGATCTTGTAAAAACATTAATTTTGCGGTTTTACAACGCTAATTCTTCATAAACAACCCTGTAAAACTGTAAAGCGTCATTCAAATTGTTATTGCAATGTCACATTATTTTCACATGTCGGTCTTTTTAAAAAGTATAAAATAGGGCCGAAATCCCAACTGACCATTCCTTCAGGACTTCAAATCCCAGATCTTTTCTCAATTATAAATTCTTTTTCTGCTTCACTGCTGTCTTCTGCCGCTTGCCTATTCTGTCATATAAGCAATCTGCCCGTGGTTCAGTAATATATTCCCATATCGCTCTCACTTTAACCTCTACCAACCTGATAATATATTTTCATCAAATCTATTGCTTTTCACTTTTGTCATATATTAGCCGATCTTTTGCAATAATGGAGTCTGGTTTGGCAACACCATCCAAATCCAACGGCAAGGTGTTATACCTAGGTATCGCCCTAACAGTTAGCTTGCTTCTGGCACTGTCAGAATTTGTGGCATTTTCAACCTACATTGCTGCTAGCAAACATGGTAGGTTTTGTCTCAATATTGTCAATTTCACTAATTTAACGCAAAAATGTCTTATTAATTAATAGGCTTTTTTTGGAAAAGATTGCAAATTTGTTTTTAAATTTTTTTTGTTAGTATTCGAAATTAAAAATAATCATCACCAAAATAATAACAGTGCTGTTGTTTGATTTGATTTTTCAGGTCTTTTAAATATTGTTGTTTTTAGAAATCTTGTAAACACTTTACAAAATTAAACATATAAAAATTAAAATTATTAAAACTTAATTTTAATAGAATAATTTTTAGAGCTTCCAGAAGAAAACCCAATTGTATACACTCAATCTTTTTGTTACAACAAAGGCACCTGCAAACGTTTTTCAGCAGATCACAGTACTTGTCTTGAATGCACTTGCCCAGTTGGATTTACAGGCATGTTTTTTTTGTTTTAATACGTTAAGTATACAAGAAAAAAGGTACATTTTTGTATTTTTTTAAACTCTTATTCCAAAATTAATAAGTCGAGCTAAAAATTCAGGTATACAAAAAATTGTGCTAGAATATAATGTAAAAAATAAAACACAATGTTTGACATTTTTTTAATTTAAAATTTAGGATCCAAGTGTGAAACAAACATAAATGACTGCAAAGTGGACAGCTGCCCTGCTGGCAGTACATGCATTGATGGTATCAACAGTTTCAGCTGCTATGACCAGTGCACCAGTCTGAAATGCTACAATGGTGGAACCTGCACAAAAGGTATATAAATCCTAAATGTTTAAACCAAAGGCATTTTTACTTAGTATTAAATAATCACTATTGATGTCCATTCAACTGCAGCATTTTTCCGTATTTTAATATTAACATAAATATAATTCAGGCCAATGCGACTGTCCAAAAGGTTTCACTGGACCTAACTGCGAAAAAAAGAGGGACGTTTGCGCAGAAGACAAACCATGCGGAGACCATGGCGCCTGCTCTGTAACCGACACAAACCAGAATGGATATCAATGCAGGTGTGACGCTGGCTTCAATGGTCCCAACTGCGATCAAAAGGTGAGATGTGATTTCAGGATCACACAAAAATTTTAATTTTGCAAAAATTATATAATAATATAAGTGCGAGCATAAACTACGCCCCTACTACGTGCTAATTGAATTTTAATGCCGTTTTTACTAAAAAGTTACTTAATTTGACTGCTATTTAGGCATCGGTATGTCATTACGGAAGTAGTGGACAAATGGGGCAGTGCATTCACGGCCAGTGTTACGAGAGCGACTCCAGCCCTCTTGGGTACCTGTGCCTTTGCTACAATGGATGGACTGGATCCAACTGTGGCACCCCAGTAAGTTTTATTGTTTTGAAAGCTGTGTGTTGTAAATGTTTGAAAAACTTATTTTGAAAAAAGCTAATACTACAAAGACTAAACAAACATACGTCCACGGAAAAAAAATTATATAGTTAGACTTTACAAATGACGGCTCAGCTTTACAGAAGTGCTTTTTTATGATCAACATGGTATCTAAACGCACGTTTATTAAAAGAACTAATTAAAACTCAGTAAACCTTTAAAATATTAAAAATCTGTTTACCCTTTTCAGGTGGTTAGAAAAAATGACACAGTTGCAGTGGCTTTGGTCAGCTGCCCATCGGTTCCAGTGGACTTTTGCTCAGTAGGAACTCAGCCCCCGTGTCAAAACGAAGGATTCTGCGCCAACATGCCAGAACAAAACACATACAGGTTAGCAAAACGTCAAGCTTTATAGTTGTTTTGGAAAAAATAATGCATCAGCAAAGACTAATCGAATTGTAATGTATTTTTGTCAAATATGCACATAACTAGAAATTAAATGAAATTTAAAATGAAATTTCTAAAGGTAAACCAAATTTGGTTAGTTTGTTTTTTAGAGTATAGAAATCTAAGAAGGCATAAAGTAACAAATCATACCAAATCAATTTAGCAAAATTTGCATCAATCAGCCAATCAAAATTCATAAATTTTAGAGGTTATAAGCCGCGCTAAATGACCTTAACCTTTTAGGGTTCATTCCGCTGCATATCCGCAGAAGAGATTCCGCGTTAACGCTAAATGCTTCACTTGGCGACAATCGTTAAAAGTCGCAGAGTTTCACACAGTACTGCACTGACGCGGAAAACCTTTTGTGGATTTGTAGCGCTTTTTAAATGAAAAAATACCAAAGGGTTAATTTGATTGGTTACAACAAGAACCCTCTTATTTTGTTTCCTGAACAAATCGTCGTTCCTATGACACAAAAAGTCACAATCAATATAAAATCAACGTGACTCTGACTCGTTTTGTTTATATTATTAATGTGTTAAGCGATAAAAAGAGTCACAGTTACGAGTATTTTATGACGCTTTTGACTCATTGTGTCAGAGTAACGACAAAATAAACCAGCCATGTCTGGTTGGCCTTTAGCATTTTTTTAATTTCTTACACTAAATTTTGGCCTTTAGCATTTTTTTAAATTTTTTACACTAAACTAGATGTTAAACCCTAAATAAAGGAAAACAATTTCAATTTGACTCAAATTTTAGATGCATTTGCCCTCCTGGCTATTCTGGCAGATATTGCGAAATAAATATGGTTGACTGCCTTGAAAATCACGTCGGTTGCCTTAATGGTGGTGTTTGTGCTGGTAAGTGTACTGTTTGTCTTTGGTTATGTACAAAGTACATCTGGAGTTTTAAGCATGATATATCAAAAATAAAAATAGTGTGACAAGCAAGCAAAATTTAACAAAACCATGTAGTTCAAAGATCCTGTAAAATAAAAAATTGTTTCTGATTTCATTGATTTTCATTTTGTAAATTATAAATCATAAGGTTTTATTTAAGAAGCAACAGAGCTAGCAAAAACTAGATTTCCAATAGTTTTGTGGGGTATATCGCCAGTTTACTAGTGTAAAAAAACAAATTTAAAAGACAGCTTAATTTTTTAAAAACACAAAAAATTTCTTGGATAAAAAACCGTTTAAAACAGTATGTTTTTACCATAACAAAGGTTTAACATATATGTGTAATAATTATAAATTTAAATATATAAATTTTTTAAAACTAAGTTAAAGAATATAATATTATTTAAATATTTTAGCTGATAAAACAGGATACCACTGCCAGTGCCCTCAGGGTTTCGACGGAACAATTTGCCAGGTAATATTTTAATTGTTTTAAATGCATATAACCACACTTAAAAAAGTGGTTTTTAAATTTCTTTTATAAATTTATATAATTTGCAATTATTAAACAAAGAACTGTATATTTTTAAATTTATTATCTAATTTCTTGGAGTGGCGTATTAATTTTTCTATATAAATCAAATTAAAACAATTTAATAAATTAGTTTTTTCTCATTCAGTCATTATCAAAATATTTAATGTATTATAATATTTATTTGTTGCATATTATTTATTAATCATTTTTAGTACAAAGCTGTAAATTACTGCAGTTCCAACCCTTGCCTTAATAGAGCAGCATGTCAACCTATTCCTGGTGGATACAAGTAATTTTATTTTTATACTTATATTAATTTTTATTAATGTTCTTTAAAATTATTCTGAAGCAGTGCATTTAAAACACAGAAAACTTTGTTAATTATATATTAATATATAGCTCTTAAACTATAAAATACAATATATTTAGTTAAATATATTTCTATAAATTATAAATTATTTATATAAATTAGTTCTATAAATTATGAAATTTAATAAATAATTTTTAGCTGCATCTGCAAAGCCGGCTTTACTGGAAATAATTGCGAAAATCAGCTACAAAACTACCTATTAAAAGACTTATCTCAAAATACTGAAGTTTTGGAACAAAAAATGTCAAAAGAAAACAAAAAAATCCTCTCAAGACTGTCCCAAGCCCTATTGAATAAGAAAGCAGTCGTTCAACAAGTTCAAATTAAGCCTAATAAGCTATATCAGGCCTCTTAAAATGATTGCTATTAGGAATATTTTTTTTGCTTTATGATCTGAGATATTATGGGCCTGAGCAAGGAATAATATTTGTTTTGTTTGGCTTTTGTGTAAAAACCAAAAACTGTTTCTTTGTAATTTAGCAGCTGAAGCATTTGCTTAAAAAATCTAAACTAATATTAAATCTATGAACCAGAAAAAATCACCGTTTCATCATTTTAAAAATTTAAATAGTTTTTCAAATTTTTAGTTGAAAACTTTTTCTATTAGTCATCATCGTCGAATTCGGAGTTGCGACTAATACCTACAAGAATGAAAACTGATAAGCAAGTTTTTAAAAAAGTTGTTTAATTAACTTATAACTTTAACTTTAACTTATAACTTTAACTTTAACTTTAACTTTAAATTAACTTTCGCTTTTTTTTAAAAGATCCCTTACAAAACGTTTTTCTTCTTTAGTACATGTGTGACTTAAGCCTGTTTCAAGCACGGTTAATGCAACATGATTATGTAAGGCTGCTAAGTTATTCTTCTAGATATTGCTTTATATTAGCTTTAAGTATTGTAAGTTTTGATACTGCTCAACACATCAAAAGTTAACAAAAATGGTGTCACAAAAAATAGTAAACAAAAATTAATAACTTTTATTTACTGTTATAATCAATTACTGCTAAATACTTATAAGACACCATTTTTATAACTAGGCAGCAGTAAAGCTGGTACTAAATTTAGTGTTAATATAAATTTATTTTTAGGGAATACTATTTAAAAGAACTATGTACCCTACTTCAGTTTTTCGGAACTATATAATGCGCCAATTATTATTTTTTGTATTTCTGCAGAATTTAAGAAACAAAAAAATGCAATATATTTTATTTAAATTAAATTAAATTTAAATTAATTTGTGACAGTTTTTACTTGCAATTTTTTTTTGTTTTTAGTGTTAAATATTAGATGCTGTATTTATTTATTTTATTGTTATGTTACGCAACTTTTGTTTGTTGTTTTTTTGTTTGTATTTTTAGAATTAATAATATTTATAAAATTTAAGTGTTTCGTAATTTTGATATTGTTATATGCATATAAATAAAATTTAAATTTCTGAAAGCTGTTCCAAACACAATCTGGAAATACTAATGTTAAATCTGCATTTATGGATACATACATTAAAGTTTTAATTTAAAAACCAAATATTAAAAGGCAAAATATTTTTGATTCACCTATAACAAATATAAAATCTACAGGAAAATAACTGTAAATTACAGTTTGGAAGTTTTTAATGTAATATGTTATATTTTGTTATTTAGGAAATATTTCTTAAAAATTTTGCAAGACCCAGTTTTTTTAATTAAATTAAAAAATTTGGTATACGCAAAACTTAGAATAATTTTTGTAGAATAATAAAACACTAAATAAAAGCCCCACAAAAATTTTGAAGTATGAATAACTAAAAACTACCTAAGTTTTCTAATAAAACTAACAGCTTATCAAATTTTATCGTGGCGATAAAAATTATTAAACCGACTTTCGATAAATAAAAGTCCTCACTAGAAATACAAATATTCCAGTTATAAAAAAACGAACAAGAAAGAGACTGATTAAAGTTTTTCGAGATAAGTGGAGAATAATAAGGCTTTTTGATTTATCGTTTTGTATTCTTTTAGTTTTTTCATAATTATATTTTTTTATAAATCGTAATTTGTTGTATAAGGCTACTTATAAAACATCATTATGGCGATAAAAAATAAAAACGATTTCAGAAGATTAAAGTCTGCCCTACAAAAATGAATATCCCTGCCGACAAAATAACAAACACACAAACAACAAACAGACTGTTTTAAGTTGTTTTTTTTAGAATTTTCGTAAAGATAAGTGGAGAACAATGAGTTTTTTGATTCATCATTTTTTATTATAATTATTTTACAGTTTTATTTATATCGTAACTTGGTCATATAAAGTTATTTAGAAATATTATGATGGTGATAAAAAATATAAAAATAAAAACTATTTCTAAAAGATCAAAATCTACCCTACAAAGACAAATGTCCCAGCCAAAAAAAAAAAAAAAACGAACAGACTGCTTAAACTTTTTCCTAAAATTTTTGTAATGACAAACGGAGAGTTAGACTTTTTGATTTATCATTTTTTATTTTTTTAGTTTTTTTACTATAATTGTTCTAAAATCTTATTATACATCTGGTTCGTAACTGGTTCGTAAGCTTTTACCTATTTTTAGTTTACTTAGTATTCTATATCATTAAACCTAGTCTACGATCCGACGCTCCGTAAACAGGACGATCGCGGACTTAGGTGCGAAACATGACGGTACCGAGACACGACGGTCCTGAGACGCGACAGTTGTAGCAATAATTTATAAGTTTTATAGAAAACAAACAGGTTTAAGCGGAAATGTAATTAATATTAACTAAATTTATATAAAGCATAATTTTATAAAGTATTTTGTGCTTTAAAAAAACACATTGTTTATATATAGAAAAGCAAAAACGAGGACCAACAAAAATCAATACAGAAATTAATAATGAATTAAAGCAGTAAATCAATTATTTAATAGCGTTAAAATGAAAGAATATATTACACAAAAGTATTTCATCTTTTACAATTAAAAATTTCCATTTCTTTTTGGCCAAATCATCACACCGGCAGATCACAAAGGATCAGAATAAACGGGCAAATTGAGATTACAAGTGATCCACAATTGAATTCTAAATCGCAGGGCAATGTGTAGCAAATAATACTTGAGATTTGTCAAGACCCAATTTTTTAAATTAAGATAAAAAATTGAGGATTAAAGATAGGGTTGAACTAGCGACATTTTCCTAAATTCTGCCAGTGAACTATCCAAAAAACGTTATTATTTTCCACCAAAAATTTACTTAAAGGTGCGATGCAGGGTCAAATTTTTTGTCTTCGATTTCAATATTTTTATGTGAAAACCTTACCCCTGCCCCCAATAGTCCACAAAATTTTTTTCAACAAAATTTCTCAAGTGGTTCAGAAGTTATGACCTCCCAATATTGGCGTTTTTCAACAAATTCTGTACGTGAAAGATTGCTCAGTGGGTATAAGGATTTCAGTTACAAATTCTACATTTGTGACGACCCATAACTGGATCCAGAAATTTTCGCTTTCCGGTTATTTTCTACTTTCGCGGATCCGGCTACTTTCTACTTTAATTTGATACCTTGATCGTTAAGATCGGTGCAGTATTTGTTGAGATATTGCGTTTCTCGTACAAAAAACCCTCGATTTTTTCGCTAAAAACACGAAGTGAAGGAAAGAAAGGTTGTGCACACTTCACAAAATCACTGCCGTCGTTTGGTGTTTTTAACGAAAAAATCGCGGGTTTTTTGTACGGGAAACGCAGTATCTCGACAAATACTGCACCAATTATATTGATCAATGTATAAAATTAGAGTAGAAAGTAGCCGCTTTTTTTGAGGACATAATTTGTAACGTAAATCGTTATACCCATTGAGCAATATTGCACGTACAGAATTGGGGAAAAACGCCATTTTCGGAGGGTCATAACTCCTGAATCACTTGAGATATTTTATTGAAAAAGTTTTTGTGGGCTATTGTGGGCAGGAGTGAGGTTTTCACAAAAAAATTTTGAAAATCGAAGACAAAAAGTTTGACTCCGTACCGCACCTTAAATACAAATTGTATAACAAATCTTTTCTTCATCTC
This sequence comes from Microlaimidae sp. YZB2_3, assembly GCA_030248175.1. NCBI lineage: Eukaryota > Metazoa > Nematoda > Chromadorea > Desmodorida > Microlaimidae > Microlaimidae sp. YZB2_3. The sequence goes on from JASAMX010021876.1 coordinate 16,034, forward strand.
ACGCAGCTGGTGATCAAAAAGTAATAGCTGCGTGAAATTATTCGTTTATGTCATATACCCTTTGTAATCTTAATTTTTTTAATTTTAAATGTTTAATCTTTAAAAAATTGAGAAACATCTACTATCGCTTTGCTCAACATACCAGCAAATTTTTGTTGAGAATATACCAACAATAACAATAATGCTAAATAATTAATAAACCTGATTTTTTAAATTTTACAAATTGGCATTTCAACAAAGTTTATTTTAAATACATATTCTTTCTTCCCGCCAATTTGACCGATTGACAACAACAATCGCTATATTTTCGTTCAGATTAATTGTTTTCTCGTTGTAATGCGACGGTGTTGCGTTTAAACACAGGTGTAACTGCATTCGCAAATGCACTGGCAGGTGTCTCGTTTCCTCCTTTTCTGCACAGTGGCGAAACGTCGTTGTGTACTTGGGCAGTCGAATGGGCCGCAAGTTTGCGCCGGACACCGACAGATGCCGCACCTGGCATCGCTCGCCGAACCTATAAGTGAGGAAACTATAGTTGAAATATTCTTTTAAAATAAAAAATTAAAGGTAAAGTATTTGTAGCTGCAGTTTCTGCCTCTTTGTAATCGCAAATAATAGCTCATATTGGACCAAAATCGAGAAAAAGATAGTGCGTTCGCAAATAACCGCGCAATAACTACTGAACGTACTATTACTGAAATAAACATCATATACATAACGACCAATCAGCTGCGCGCCAACTATTGTCATAAAAATTAAACCACGTAGTATGCAAATTATTCCTTACGTGATTTCCGTCGATTGCTTACTGTCAAAAAATCGACATACATAATCAACGTTATGGCGGTAGAATTAGGGTCGAGGCGCTTTTCTAAACTTTTTTCGGCGCTTGAATCAAAACATAACTTCGACCCAGATTTAGATTTGTTGTTACCGAGGGAACTCGGAGCTTGAATTTGGAGCCAAAAATCGGAAATTCGTAACTGTAAATTGAGAACATAGAGAAGAAAGTAAAAATCGCTAAAACCTGTCCACTATATCTCTATAGCGTATGTGTTCTTCGCAGGGATGTGACTTCTCTGAAAAGTATGCACAGCAAAACTAAATTCTGTAATTTTTCCTTGGTCGGTTTGTGGTCGGTGGTTTTTTTCGTTCACATCATTACATTCTTACCGACACAAACTACAAAATTTAGCTTTCTCGTCCATACTTTGAGTAGCCAAGCCACATCCCCGCGAAAAAAACACTATAAAAGAAATAGTGGATATTTAAACCTAAGCGAAGCCTTAATCTAAGCCGTCCAAGCCAATTTTTACACTTTAACAAGTCAAAGTCACGGGTCCAAGTTTCCACAAAAATTTCCGCGGCTTTAGCTTCCCAAATTACGGCTCTAAAGACCCCCGTACCTGTGGTTGGCGGGCAAAACCCCCTCTTTTTACTCAAATACAAATCTCCGCATTCCTTCTGGTTTTTTTAAACCTACACAAAAAACTTACACAGGTCTCTATTTTCAAGAACACGAAACGTATGCAAATTTGCGCACTTTCTGAGATTGGTGAACTATTTTAAGTTGAATAAAGCTCGAATCAATCACTTTGACTTTATTGTTATATTACCTGAGTTTCGAAAATTTCTATTATTTCTGCTGCTGTTTCTGCGCGGGGATTTTATCCGGTCCACCGGCGGCGAAGGCGGTCTGTCGATCGGACTCGGTCGAAACCCACGTCTGTCCGTCTGTCTGTCCGTCGGTCCGTCCGTCGGAGCACCGGAGCCAAATTCCGAACCGAAAATCGGCGGTCCCCTTTGCGTTCTTCCGGACCGGAAGTCCGAAACCGATTCGATATCGTCCTCAGATCCGATAATATACGAACACACCCGCGGTTTCCAAATGAAATCGTGGATCCTGAATTAATTAATAATTTAAAATATTTAATTTATATTATTAAAATTGGAAAAATACAAAAAGTAATAAAAAAAATAGTAGCATTAACAAAAAAAGCCACAAAGAATATTTGCCAATCCGTATCAAATTACAGATAATAAAATTACAGATTATAAACCTCAAAAATACGTAATTGACACCAATAATATTCCCCAAAGCTCCATTTTATTTTTCATCTAATTTTCTTAATAATTAGAAAATAATCCCAAAGTATTTTTTAAATTTTTTAAAAAGCTAAAAATAGTTTTAAAAATGCGGGTAAATAAAACAAAACAATACTTCAAGAATAAACAAGCTTTAGATTACAATTTATGGGCTCTTTCCGTCCTAAATAGACGGAGCTACTAAGCACAATATTAGAAATTAGAAACAAATAATCGCAATTTTAAAAAAACTCACACTTTATCTTGTCCATATAAACTCCAGCACTTAAACGATGTCAAGATCGATCTGCTGGGAATATTAACGTCGAATTTTGATCGTAGAGCGTTTAAACGTATACTCTGACACGATCCTGATTTGATTTCAAAATTGTTTGCTGTACAACACATTGGTTGCAATCTAAAAAACGTATTTTACCAATTTTTCTTCTTATTTAAAAAATAATTTTGATAAATTTTCTTAATTATGCTATTTTAGCTGTTTTACATCACTTAAAGGAAACAAACAGGTTAAAATGAAAACCTGTACAATAATACAGCTGTTTGCACCTTTGACATAACATAACAAAAACTGAATCTTAATGCAATTTTTATAAACAGTAAAAACTTTTTAGTTAGTAAAATATTTTAACGGTTGTTCTCTGAAAATCTCGATGCATTCATACGTGATTTTTTTATTTTTCCGAGCTGCGGGTTATCTCCAAAACTCTGGCTTTCTTTGAACTACTTTTAATAATACACAATTAAAAAACTATGCCGTAAATTTTATTTTATTTTGTGTTTCAAATAAAAAAAAGATCAGAATACTACTAAAAATAGGGATATAGTAACTTAAAACATATTCAACAATAAACTAATTTTAAGCTTAAAACAACCCATTTCAGGAGTGGAGTTTCAAAGCTTTCCCTGCTTTATATGACCGGTATACTAAACGTGGTGACAAGTTCCACCAGCATTGAATTTAATATAAATAATAAATATTCTACTTTTTTTTCTTCTTACAATGCTAAATGACAATGTATTGAAATTCTACAAATTATATAATAAAATTTAACATTAACAAATATCTAAATACTTACAACACCGCACCAGTATGTGTATCTAATTCGTAGCCTCGTAGACCTCCAAGATAAGTGTTGCCTTTACAAGGTTCTTCACTCCCTTGACAACTCAGGGGTTTTTCCTCAAATCTGCAGGTCACACCCTAAAATGTTTTTGTTGAAATTTTAGGTTTTTGTTACAATAAGAATTTCTATTAAACCGAGGCTGAAAAACAGGTTTATATGTTGTTTAGAAATAAAATTCAATAAATAAAAAAAATCTATGAAAGATAAAAAATGTTTAAAAGGGCAAGCAAATAATACTGTAAAATTTTTAAAAAACTATATTGGCCAATTTTAACAAAAAAATATTTTATACTTCGCGGAACCCACTATTGTAATATCCATATTTTTTGTCATTTTTTGTAAAAAATTATCTTAAAACCCTTTGATCAATCTTTTAAAAGTGGTCGTGTAAGAAAATTTCGTAAAAATTATTTTTTAATAACGCAATCAGATGACGCAATATTTCCGCTTTTTAAACATTTGTTCCTTATTGTTTTGTTTATTTTCTTTACAAATAATACATAATTGTTTTGTTTTTTCTTTCAAATGTTTGCTTAAAAGTTATAAAAATCTTAGCAAAAAATCGATTTGTATTTTTAAAAAAAAAAATTTCAAAATATATTTATTTACCTGTTAGAAAAGATGTCTACTTAAAATAATTGAGACTAACACATTTTCATGAGAACGTATCTTGTGAACTACTGGGTTGATTTATATAAAAATTTTTAATTAGTGTATATAGAGTTCAATATTAGCTACACATTGATAAAGTTATCGTCTAAATCAACCTTGCCGTCAGTGAGTAAGCTCACATGAAAATTTTTTCCGTCTCAATGATTTTTTTGAACACACCGTGGTAAATGCTAACACAACATTTATAACCTCGAGCTTATTGGCTTCTTCAAATTCTTCACACTCAATATTCATTCCACCAACTTTTCTTTCTACGGCAGGCCCTCTTGATATACCTATAAAGAAACAAATTTTGTTAAATAAATAACAAAATACTTAAATAATATATATATATATATATATATAAATAATAAGACTATTTTGGTTTTCCTTTTTTTTTTGTTAAAAAACCCAAATAAAATATTTTCATAAATTCATCAGGTCTAAAGTTTATTGAAGTTAATCTGCTGTTTTATCTCAATTAAAAACCTTATTATTTAGTTCATAAATTCTTAATTAGCTTTTGCTCAGTAAGAACAGGGTTCAAAGCTGCCTCCAGTGAGTTGGTGGCAACTTGCTTCGAAGGCAGGCGGGAGATATATAGGATGGAGGCAGGTAATATTTAGGTAAATTTAGCATAAATGCAGGTAGAAGGCGAGTAGAAAGCAACAAAATTTGAGCTGAAGCTCAGGTAAAATGCAGTTAAAAACCTGTTTACAAAATTAGGCACACACTTTTTACCAGGTTAGAGTTAGAATCAAGGTTTGTTATAAATTTTTTTATCACATTTTGTTTTGGTCAAAAATAAATTATCAGTCTACAGCCAAGATTATAATCTAAATAAAAATCTAAGCCTTGTATACCACAGCATTTTTTGCCCAAGCTAATTGCTCAAAATCTACTGCTAATCATTTTTTCTGCGCGAAAGAGTGAAAAACAGATTTTCCTGCGCAGAATTATTATAAAATTATATGCATTTGTTTGCTTACGAAACGAGCAACAAACTATGCGAACCAAACATATAAACCCAAATTACCAACACAACTACGCACAAAGATATGTTCGTTGAATGTTTATTTTCTTAAAAATAAGAGTTCGTTCGTTTTGAGTTTTTCATTATACGTTTTAGACTTCATATTTTTATATTTTTTATAATAATTAATTTCAGTCATAAAGTGTGTTGCCTAAATCAGGGAAGAGCGCGGAGCGCTCTTTCCCTTATATTAAATGGGTTAAGCCACTGCGCGGTTAACCGTTGTTGATGGCGTATGCTGAAAAAACAAATTCGTAAATAGCTCCTTCGGCAATGAAAACTATATAAATTTTTGATAACCATACAATTCCTCATATTTTTCTGATATTAAAAACCTAAAAATTTTTCCTAAACATGTTCAGCTTTTATGTTAATTAGCTTAATTTGCTTAAGTTTAGACTTTCGTGTTTTTTTTTAATTTTTATTTTTGGGGTCCCCCAAAAATTTTTTGCTGTGGTTAATATTCGGAGTAGATTTTTTTAACATAAATGCTAAATTGGCCGTACACCTGAATTTCATTTGGATATTTACTCTAGTATCCGCAGCTAAGTCTGTGCTCATGTGAAAAACGTTCAATTTTTTAAAGTTTCGTATTGGGTATTAGGGCACTTGTGTCCAACCGATTTAACTCAATCAATTACGTATTCAGTAACTTCACAACGTTATAAACAATTTCTTGAGGTTATTTTTTTGGTTTTGGCTATAATTAGTGACCTTTTCATAAAAAACCGCTAATACTTATGGGAAAGAGCAAACAAATCTCTTAACCGCTCAGTAATAGCCAAACGGCAACAATAACAATTTTTCTTTCAAATTGTATAAAAAAATTCTGGGGCGAGGGACGGCCGCAGCGCAATAAAGCTCAACGCGCCGCTTTTAAAATATTACAAAGCAGTAATAAGTTATTAAACATGTTTTCGTCGCTCTTTTTTCTTCTTAAAACTATTTTAACTTAAATAAACACATAATATTTATAAACAAGCTGTAAACCTTGCGTGCTCTCTTAAAATAGTTAGTTAAATTTAATTGAATTTTGTATATCTACTGAAAGCCTGGGATTTAAATTTTTAAAACACTATAACCACTCAATTTTGATTGTTCGTCTTCTGTCTCTACATTTATATAAGGTCAGCCATGTAACGTCTGGAAATATGGGATCAAATTAAGGGAGTTTTTTAAAGAAGAAATGCGAAGAAATTACTCGTTTTTAGTTTTTTGGATGAAATATAGGCAATACATGACTTAAAGCCTCAGTACTCCAACGCTTGACGTTCTGTGTTACATAATCACCCGCTGACTTTACTTTTACAACTCACATAAGGCGTCGTATTTTTGTAACATCAACAAAACGAGAGTTGTTACAGAGACAAAAATCTTGTACAATATACTTTTAAAAAAATATATTTAATTTTTGAATATTGAAATGCTTGTATTGATACTATTAGGTTAAAAAATTTTCTGTAAATTTTTTGTTGTTTACTCATTTTATTGAAAAATGACATTGAATCCAATGTTTTAAAAGACGGAAATTCTAGCAAAAGACGAAACAAAGTTTCGAAAAAAAGCCTTATATTAAATGGAATAGTATAAAGCTACAATAAGTCTAAAAACTTAATGCCAGAAAAGACTGAAACAAGTCTCTTTAAAACAAGCAAATTAATAATAATTTTTTTTAAACTTTCAGAAAAACACCAACGGCGTGGATAAATTTTTGCATGCGTTAAAAAGCTATTAATACGACGGTGTTAATTGAGTCACACGCCACCGCAACGGTACAAAGATAATATTAATATTATTAACGTCTATTTAAAACCAAATATTCAGATCTAAGTCTGAAAAATCTTGAAAAATTTAGATTTAATATAAGGCGACTTTTTTTAATGTTTTCTATCTATTATATATAAAACAAATTAAATGGCAAAGTAATTGTTAAAGTAAAAGTCGCCTTATATTAAATCTAAATTTTTCAAGGTTTTTCAGACTTAGATCTGGATATTTGGTTTTAAATAGACGTTAATAATATTAATATTATCTTTGTACCGTTGCGGTGGCGTGTGACTCAATTAACACCGTCGTATTAATAGCTTTTTAACGCATGCAAAAATTTATCCACGCCGTTGGTGTTTTTCTGAAAGTTTAAAAAAATTTATTATTAATTTGCTTGTTTTAAAGAGACTTGTTTCAGTCTTTTCTGGCATTAAGTTTTTAGACTTATTGTAGCTTTATACTATTCCATTTAATATAAGGCTTTTTTTCGAAACTTTGTTTCGTCTTTTGCTAGAAAAAAAAAAAAGAAAAAAGAAGAATAAAAAAGCAAAAAAAAATTTTACTTTTACAAAACTACACGCCAGAGGAAAAAAAAAAGAGAGCGCAAAACAAAACAAAGACTAAAACAGAAAAAAAAAAGAGAGGAAAAAGAGAAAGCGGATACATCTAGAGGGCAGGTACAGGAGGCAGATAAACCTTTCTCGGAAGCAGCGTGGAGCCAGGATAATTTAGAATAGTGGCAAGTAGGAGGTAGCAAAATTTGCGATGAATGTAATTAAGGGGCAGATAAAAACCTTTTTTCCCAATTGCGGCAGCCTATTCTTACCGGGTAAAAGCGCTACGAAAACCGTAGCTACAAAGAATATTTTATGTTCACTGCGTACCTACTACGGAATTGCGCTTTATATTGAGCAGAGCGGCATTATGTTTTTTTACTGTTTGCTTTTGCAATTTCATGTTCGGTTATTGGGATTTTTTCTAGTTTAAGGTACTTTACTACGACCTGTGGAATAATTAAGGTTCCGTGAATAATATACATGAGGGTTTTAAAATAATACCATTATTTCACACTTAAATTTCTACGTTTGGATTATTCCACTTGTTAACGGAGTAAAAAAACGAGTTTAAACAAAAACGTTTCTGCTCCAATATGTGAAATAATTTTTGATTTGTTGAATAATCTACATAAAACTTTTCACATAAAAAACATGATAGAATAATACACACGTTGGGATTTAAGAAACCGTCAACATGTGGAATCCGCACGTTGGAATTCAAGAAAAAGTGTGGAATATTTAACAATATGTGGAAAATTTCTCATGTAAATCATTCAACAAACTGCAGATTATTCCACAGGTTGTAGTATATCTAAAATACCTAATAAAAATCCATATAGTGGATTTTTCCACAAAAGAACACTTGTTTACCACACATTCTCTTCCTCTTATGGATTCTTGTACACAGCATACAAGTCCAGATAACAGAAATCGAGGACATAATTCAAAATCAAAAAAAAAATTAAATTTTTTTCTACCTAACAATCTAAATAATAATTGCATACCATTAATTAATGTAAAAATTTAAGTTCATGCTAATGATTTTTTAACCTGCAATTTACCTAGTATTACCAACCCCTTTCAAAATAACAAAGCCAAGCCCACGCTAGATTTTATTTGCCTATAACAATCTAATAATAATATTGCATACCATTAATTAATGTAAAAATTTAAGTTCATGCTAATGATTTTTGAATTTACCTAGTAAGTTAGATTTGAAATTTAGAAATATATTAACATTTAGAATTTTATAATAATAAACAATAAATAAATTAAAAAAACTGAATCCACTTACTTCATTGCCACGTAAAATTTTCTGAGAATTTTCTGTTAATTTTAAAATTTTTAACAGTATACAAGAAACACTTCCGTTGTATTTTGTACTCTTACTTTTTGCGGTCGGATTTTGAAAAGAAAACTTGAGGAGGATTTCGGCCCTTGCGTAATTACAGGGTGTAAAAATAAAAATGCGTGCGTGAATATTTACACCCATAATTGGGGCCTTTAAGTCTGGGAAAAACGGATCTATTCAAACGCGCCAAATCCAACGGATCGCTGGCCGAAATTCAATGACAGATTTGATGTTAAGTTTTCATGTTAAAATTCAACAAAAGGCGCGAAAGTTTACAATTACGAAGTGAAAGGAAGAAATTAACAAAAAAAAAACTGAGTGGCATAATTTTTTTAAATGACAAGTCTATCCGTACATTGTAAAGTAATGGTGTTCGACGAGTTTTGATATAAACATTTTTTTATTTAACTGATTTATTCGTATTTTTTACGATTCTTGAAAATATTTTAAGAAACAAACAAATAAAGGAATTTTAATTTTAGAAAAAAAATGGTCATGAAAAAAAAAACAATGATCTTAACAGTTTTTGAAAATCACAAAAAACTAACTTTTAATTATATAGAACAGAAGGGTCTATTTTAAAAATACCATTATTAAGATACAAAATGGTGATTTCGCGATCTTCACAGATTGCTGTGATTTTTGAATTGTCATTGCATCAAAATTAAAACTGATTTTTGGGCTGGTTTGCATATGGCATATGAAAATTAAAACTTTTGTTGATGGCATTAATTTGATTTAATGTATTTGGGTTTTAAATGAAACAAACAATTTGATTTAATTCACCGTGAAAACGAACTTTTGTGATTTTGTCATTTAAGCTTATAAAAAAAACCTGAACTTTATAGAAGAAAGTTCATGAGTTTGGATTGAACTACGGGTGTCATTGGTACTAAAGCTAAAGCTAAAATGCTTTAGTACTAAAGGGTTTTTTGGGCTTAGTACTAAAGCTAAGGCGCGGCTAAACTGAAATTAGTTGGCAAAAGCTCGGCAAAAGGTATGGGCCCGGCAAAACGTTAGCTTTTGCCAGGAAAATGAAAAATCACCCAAAAATGATTGGCCAAAAAAATGACCAAAAAACCAGAAAAAAAGTGTTCACCAATCAAAAACATGATTATTTAATGAGATTTCTATCCATAAAGTGGATGAGGGGTATGATGGATGATGTAAGAGGTATCATGGGGTCCTTTAACCTCGAAATTTTGAACCTCCCTCCTAGACAAAAATCGAGTTTTCCTCAGAAAAGTTCTCTTTTTTTAATCTGGCTCCCCTCCAGAATTTTAATCTGACACCTCTAAAGTATTTTGTTTTGAAAATCCACAGGACACACCCTGACCCTCTTTTAGATTTAAAAATTTTCCATACATCCTTCCTAGAATTTAAGATGCAATTTACCGCGGGTAACCAACCACTTCAACCCCTTCCCTCACTATTAGCTGCCTAAAAACTATGCTTATATAAACTTGAATATACTATATTTTTACTTTAAAAGAAACATAAGTGAATATTTTAAACAATAATGCTAATTAAAGTGATTAAAACGAATTTTGGTTTTAAGGTGCTATGAATATGGGGTTTTATTTTTTGTGTTTTTTATTTGTGTTTAAACATTAGAAAATACTGATTTTTTGCTTTTTTGAAGTATTTTTCGAGTTTTTAAGTGTTTAATATTAAAATAATCTTATTTTTACGATTTCATATGGATATTTGTAAAGTTTATTATGCAGTAAGCGTTCTTTTTAATAAAAAAATGTTGGTTTAATGTTTGGTTGCTTTAGATATTCATTTCAGAAAAACTATTCTTGATAGTTAGCCATTTTGATACATCTGTTAACATTTAAAGGTAAAACTGAAATACAGTTACAAGAGCAACTTTAAAATTGTAAAATTAACCCTGAAATAATATTTTTAAAATATAAAGCTAAGACCTAATGCAATAAACGTTAAAAAGATCTTTAATGTTGAGTTTTTATCCTAAACTTAACAATGCAATGCCAAGAATTACCTTAAAAAAGGGATAATTTTTTTGAATTTAGGAACATTTCCATATTTGTCAGTTTGGCAAAAGCTAAGGCTAAAGCGCTTTAGTACTAAGCCTTTTTTGGGCTTAGTACTAAAGCTAAGGCTAAACGATTTTTGAACCTTTAGTACTAAAGCTAAAGCGCGGCTAAAATGAAATTTCCCGGCAATGCACACCCGTAGATTGAACCATGAACTACTACACTATACTGTTGACCATTTTTCCAAATGAAGTTTTCGGATTTTAATACTAAGATGCCTGCTTATTGACGTTTAAAACTAGTGTTGTGAAAAATTACTTTTATTTTTACTTTAACTAATACTCCCTTAACCTTGTTTGCACTTTTTTCACTAAAACATTTGTATATTTTACAAAAACGTGACTTTCTAATGGGACAAGAAACTTGTTTGTAAATTTTACAAACTGGTCTGAAAAATCAAGAAACAAATGTCTGAGGAGGGAATAGAACTTTAGACCTTTGTATGCAAGTCCCAGACTCTAACTACTAGGCCAAATCGCCAACTGGGATGTATGAAAAAATGAGGCTTTATAAACAATAGTGTTTGTTGTAAAAATTTACAAACAACATTATAATTTTTACCAACGCTGATTTATTTGTACATGACTTTTCGCAAACAGGTACCTAGCGGATCCTTGGGAGTAAAAGTAACGGATTTTGGAATAATTTACCTTTACTGTAATTCGACTTTTAAGTTTCACTTACTTTTACTCCACTTTTGAATTTCCATTACTTTTACTCTGACTCAAATTTTATCCTGCAAATACTTAATTAATCAAAGTAAAATTTAAGTTATTTCAACCAGTAGATTCCCTATGGGCTTGTTGTAAACTAAGTGGTGAAAGAAAGTTTTTTAAGCCAGCCTCTAATACGCTAAACACTATTAATTTACACCAAAAAACCTATTAAAATAAAAATATATACATAAATATAGCAAAACACGTTGGGACGGAGCTTTGGAGCTCCAAAAACCTGTGTTTCGCTCCGTTTAAAATTTTTTTTATACTTTTACTCTTACTTTTACCAAGAATATATAAGACAAGAAAATGTCCGACTGTAAACTAATTTTTTGACCAAAATTTTGCGAGAAAAGTCGCACTTTTGGATTCATGTGCGCAAAAATCCGCCATTTTCTACTAGTTTTCCCGCACTGCGGTTTTTAACACAGTGTAAGTTTTCTCGCAGTGGGGACTGCGACTTCTTTTGCACTCTATACTGCTTTAGTCGCACTGCGATTATTTTCGCACTGCGAGTCTAGCTGCACAACAAAAAATACAAACGCCGGTAGTCATTTTCAATGGAGTAAAACATTCAAATCTAGCTTTATTTAAATTTAAAACGTTGGAAATTTAGTTTTATTCATTAAAACTAAAAAGTTTTGACATAACGTAAAAAACGACTTTTAAAAAACGACATAACGTTTTAAAGAAACACAAAATTTATGGCAACGACTTTGTTTTTTTTGTTTTTTTTTGTTGTGCAGCCACGCTCGCAGTGCGAAAATAATCGCAATGCAACTAAAGTAGAATAGAGTGCAAAAGAAGTCGCAGTCCCCACTGCGAGAAAACTAACACTGTGTTAAAAATCGCAGCGCGAGAAAACTAGCAGAAAAAGGCGAATTTTTGCGGGAAAAGTCGCATACAAATTCGAAAGTACTACTTTTTTCGCAAAATTTTGGTCAAAAATTTAGTGTGCAGTCGGACATTCTAAATAATTCCTTTTGAACACACTATATAACACATAAAAATCAGACACTGAGAATATAATTGTAAGATTCTCAGGGTCGATAAAGTAGAAAAAATTTGGAACTGGAGTTTGGAGCGAAAAATTGGAGAGAACTTGGCCCCATGACTTGAGAACTTGGACCGAAAGTAAAAAACAATTAGCTACAACTTAAGCTAAATCGAAAATTTTATAGTAAAAGCTCAAAGTTCTCATAGCTCGCGGCTCGAAGTTGCCAAAAATTTTGACAGCTCCATGTTTCGTACTTACTGCTCTTAAGACCCCATACCAATTGTAAGCCACTTACATACATATGTTTGAAGTTTAAATATTTTATTATTAAATAAAACAATTTCATTGCACAAAAATAATTAGGCATAAAAATAGAAGACATTTTTGGAAAATCGTTGTGTGGATACAAAAAGTGTCACTTAAGAAAAAATTTTAAAATTAAACAATTCACCAAAATTAACTGCCTGATTTTTAAATTTTTGGTTAAAAAATAAATTGAACAATTACTGTATATTAGAGATTACTTTTACTATCATTGTTCTAATGATTTATCATTATTATTATTATTTTCAGTTTTACCACTATCTTTACTTATTTAGTTTTGTTTTTATGGCACATTTAAATAAATTTTTTTCATAAAGATTTTTTTTTCATTTTTTTCCTTAAAAAATCAATCAAATATATTATTTATTACACAACATAAAATTAAATTATAACATTATTACATTTATTTACAAAGTTGCAAAAAACATCTACGGAATTTTACACACAAAATCACAAATACAGAAGTAGGCGAGTTCTGGAAATCATGAAAATTTCGGAAAAATGAATATTATTTCCCTGGAAATCCTCTTCTCCATGTTCTCATGTCTTGCCGTGTTTTAACATGGTAAGGACATTCCCAAGCGTAAAAAATCTGGTCCAAATACCTAAAATAGTTATTGTTTAAATTTTAACAAAATAAATTAAAAAAAAACACTATGTTTAGATAAAAAGTTGACTGCAGAAAAAAATTGAAATTCTAAAGAAACAAAAAGAAAAATTCACTAAGAACATTTTTAATTTTTGAGAAAAACGCTTTGCTACCTTAGCGTAATATTAGATGTATGAAAGTTAAAACTTTAATTCTTGAAACAACCAACCAAACGCTTGTGCAATTCGTATCAATCATAAAATAACATGATATAGAAAAGTAATTTCTACTTTGAACGCGTAAAATAATCCGGGCTATTGTTGAAAATAAAAATATCTGTATAATTTAAAAACAATTTTTCCTTTTCCACGTTAAAATATATTTAATCTTGTCCTTATATGTTTTTTAAACGGCATAAAAACCGCGTGTTTATTTATGTCCATAAAAATAAAATCACTACGACTATTTTTTTAAATGACAAGACCAGTTTGCAATTTAATTTTTTTCAAAATCCTCGTTCGGTTCGTCTATCAATAAAATTTCATGAGATATATGTTTTGTTACGAGAGCCGCCATTTTAACGTTAGAATTAATGAATCATCTACACAAGGAGATAAGATTCGAACGCGCAGCCGGCCCTCTTGCAGCGCTCCACTCAACAGTGCTGTTATACGCAGCATAACATTTTTTAACTTCAGGTTATTTTATGGACAGACTAATCTTCTAATGTAATTTTTACGTAATCAAATTATTATTATTATTATTATTATTATTATTATTATTATTATTATTATTATTATTATTATTATTATTATTATTATTATTATTATTATTATTATTATTATTATTATTATTATTATTATTATTATTATTATTATTATTATTATTATTATTATTATTATTATTATTATTATTATTATTATTATTCATTACTTTTGGACTCCGGTTGGATATCTCGCTTTTACGGAATGGCAGGTTACATATTTCAAAACCAAATTGGAATAAATCTCGTGTTTAATCCCTCTTCCCGGCATGTTGAGCAAAACCTAAAAAGCGAATATGAAATCTAAATCGTGTCCCACCTCAGAATTTTTCCGAGCAGTGAAAAAGAAGCGGTTAATAATTACGGCAATGCAACGGGTGATCAACAAAAAATACAGTTTTTACACGAAGATTTGTAAAAAATTATTAGTGATTTTTTTCGGAACTCATAACTCAGGAGCGAAAGTCAGGTTTCGGAGTTCCGGAGCATATCGAGATTTTCGAAGATTTGGCTTTTTACCAATTTTAACGATAAGTAAAAATTAATGCCCATGTTATTTTGCCGATTTTTTTTGTATACTATTATATGTTTTCAAAACTTAGTTTAATAGTTTTAAAATTAGAATAAATTAATTTTATACGTATTTCACGGTTAATTAAGCCTAAAATTATTCATTGAAAGGATTGAGAATCAGAGCTCTTCCGCTTTTTTATTTTCCGAAGCTTCAAAAAAACGTAGTCTCTCTTACTGCTATGAAAATATTCTATAAACCCGTTCCCGTGATGGCTTTTCCCCTCGTTTTACAATTGTGAAACCTTCGTACGACAAAGCATAACATTTGTCTTTCGAGGGTTTTATTTTCTTGTGACCAATGTTGTACGCAAACCTTATTGTGGTATCTATACTATATATTATATACTATATACTATATACTATATATACTATATATATATTATATATTGACTAAGTCGTACTTAGATTACACATTATTTTTTGGGCGCGATTTGCAATATGCAAATATTTTGCAATATAATTTATCTTACGTAATATATTGTATCTGTGATAAAAATTTGTACATTGCTATCGTTCAGCTTTGTACATTTCAATTTGCTTGCTCACTGGGCTCTAATCGTGCACAAAAATTATGTATGATATAAGTACGACCTAGGTCATACGAAGGTTTCACGTTTGTAACCAAGGAAAAGGCAATCACAGGATTGGGTTAAGAGTTAAGGACTAGAAGCTAGAATAAAAGTATAAATAAAAACTTGTGAATAAACAAACAATCGTATTAGATTTCTATTTGTTGAACTGACCTAATTGCCGGATTTTACAGTCATTTTGTCAGTTTTAACCATAAAATTATATTGCAGACGTAACAGCAAATCGAGTCAAGAAAAACAATTTCTTTCGAGGCCAAGTAATACGAATTCATTCTCTATTGAATTATTTTTTCGAGGTTTATTTATGGTTTTTGTTTTATTTTAAAACAAAAATAGTTCAAGATTTAAAAAAAATTTAGTATATTTAAAAAAAAACTGATGTAATTCCATTGTTTTTTAGTAGTTGGACAAAGCTTGTTGAGGAATATTACCTTATTGACTCGCTTTCGGTGATTTTTACGTTACGTAAAAAAAACGGGTAAACGACCTGAGCGGCAGTTTTACATTAATTTGCACTGGTGTATTCTACTTACCGCGTTTCAGACGCGGTTTTTGGTGTTAAAAACCGCAAAGGGTAAACATTTTTAATGTCGCGAAAAATGTAAAAAGGCGAAAAATGTAAACATGTTTAATTTTTAAACATTTTTACGTCGCATTCATCGGTTACTGACCACAATATTAGCGGAGGATGTGGCGCAGTGGCAGATCTTACGTCTTGCCTACTGAAGGTCTTTGAATCGAGTTACGACTGCGACACGCTGCATTGTCATAATAGTGCTTGTTAATATTGTTATATGCAGTATTTGGTTGCGCAATTAGTGCTGAATAACATCGACCATGCGTACCCTGCTTTCTGCAAATAAAATATAAATTTATTTTACGTAATTGTTATAATATAAACCTTTTTTTGATTTTTTGTTAAATTAACATATTTTATTTATTTTTACTTTTCTGCATGGGTATCCTTTGACCGAGTTTATATCCGGCTCTTCTACAAATACGTTGTCAGCAGTACAACAATATGGAATGTATCTAAAAAATACTTAAAATGTATTCGACAAAAAAGTTTCAATTTTCAGAGCGTTCGGGAAAGCAATGAATAGACTAGTTGGAGTATATATTATGAGAAATAACAGCATATAAAACAATATTTGTCATTATTTTTAATTGAAAATAATGTCAGAAATTTAAATATCGAGAAAGGTATCGAGGAAGATTTTAAAAAAAGCGGAATAAAAACGTAAACCACAAATTATTCAAAACTTTTTTTACGACAAACAATTTTTGTACAAAAAAAAACATATAAAAAGATAAAGTAAAATACAAAAATCAATGCGCCATAGAATAAAATGACCAATAATTCATGAATCCATAAATAACATGTACATGTCCCCCCAAAGTCGCTATTTCATTAAATGAAGGAGTCAATTTGGGAGGATATGCATGTAAATTTCAAAGATAGCTTTATAAATTATTATTTAATTTTTTTATGGTATACATTAAATTTTTGCATTATAATTTACCCTTTTATATGTTTTTTTTACAAAAATTGTTTCTTATAAGAAAATTTGGGTTGTTTTTGGTGTTCATTTTTCATTTGTCCATTTGCCTGCTTTTGACTAATATCATTATACAAAATCATTTCGAGATTTTTCAGTACATTCAAATTCACGTCGTAAATCTTCATAAAAACAATTTTTATAGAATTTTTTTAAAAATTTTTTTATTATTGTATAACTCCATTTTTATTGGTACTTACAATTCCTGTCTGACTCATCTCCTTCTATTTATTTGTTTAAACTGAAACATAAACATTATGATAAAGCTCATTAAAGATTCCAAGTGTTTTATGAATGATTGTGAACAATTTCAAATTTTGACGAATAAATATAGATAAATCCTTTCATATAATTATTTTTTTAAAAAATTGTGTCTAGCATATTCCTCCTATATTGTACTAATATCATAATGTAAAATGCTCTTATAGACCATTCTGTACATTTGAATTTTCTTTGTAATTCTCATTACAAAGTTTAAATATATCCGAATAACCAATGCAAAGAAAACATTATCTTGTGTCTATTTTTATATTTTAATTTATATTTACATGTCACGATTGTCTCCTATGTCGAACACCCGAAAACCACCAATCCATTCATTAGGTCCGTGGCATCCTTCTTTTTTCTCCAAATCGCATTGGAAAGATTCGCTCATCAAGTAGCAATTCTGTCTCTAAACATGAACAAAAGAAAATATAACTTTGAAAATATTCTAGAAATAATCTAACAACACTACGTTTTCTAATATAGACGCGTTGTGAATAAAATAAACTTTAATGGTATGGAAATTTACCACCAATGACTTTTTATTGAACAAACTGAGTGATCTACTGTGACAATAATTAATTATAATGAATTTTTTAAAACTAAATTTTTTTCAAGACAATATTTTTTAAACAAAATCCCAACAATCTAATACCAATAAAGGATGAAAACATCCCATTACCGACTCCAAAAATACCGTGCTATTTCAATTTGGTTGTTTATTATGATGCTAAAACATAATATTTAAAATGAAGCTAATTCCATGATTTTTTGGTGATCAGAAAAGAAAGCTCGCGTGCTTAGAAATATAAACTACTTTTTTTCTTTTTCAAGAACTGCGAAAATTTATTACTTGCATAAGATTAATAAAAACTATACCTTTAATCGGTTATTATTGAATATTGTTATATGCCGTAATACGTGATAACAAATATTTAAACGTGATGAAACGTGATAAATGTAGGATGAATTGTATATTAAAATGAAAAATAAAATTCAATAAAAGAGAAAAAGTAAAAAAAAATAGTTTGAGTTAAAAAAAATTATTACATATCATATAGGAAGCCCTAGAGCACTCATTTGAATAATTTTTATTAATCCTCAGTAACTACTTTATAAGCAATATCATTGAATCTCACGTAGGTAAGATTGAGATCTCACAAGTGGGTTCTCAACTGTTGACTCTCCATAATATCGTCGTTACTACGGCAAACCGCAAAATGAGCCACTGTCATTATAAAATACACGTGACTGTGACTCATTCCGCAGTTATTAAGGTACTATTAGAAATTTAAGATGAGTCAAAGTCGCATGTATTTTATACAAATTTTGGCTCATTTTGCCGTAGTAACGACGATATTTTGTTTGAAAACCCACGTCAGAAATTACTAAACGTACTAATCGTCCAACAAGCTGCGCACAACTCATGCTGCATGCAAACTAAATGTTGCAGTAAGCAAAACATTATTTTTTGAAATGGGATCAGGGTAACAAAAGTCTGAAACCCGCTTTACACTTCGCACAAAGTGCTCAAAATTCGGTTTTCTAATTTTATTCAAAGCGTTTTTTAAGTGTTTTTTTATTCATTTTAACCTATAATCGAATTATATATGTTGCTTAAAATCAATAAAAAAAGCCATTAGATCACCCCAAATAAAACAACTTTTTGAAATAGTGTTTTTTTGTACTTTGTACCTAATATCCAGAGTAATTGACTTAAATTCGGCCAGCTTTAATTTCGGCAACCGGGTCTTATTTTGATCGTGTGCACAGTTATGTAAGGAACTGCGTGTGCCAAGTAGATCATATAATGTATTGTTCTTGATGTATTTGGTTAATTCACAAAATTCACATACGTGTGGTGGTGAGCACAATATGTAGTCAGCGGCCGAAATTAAGGCCATGG